>JAVQKC010054764.1:0-12245 GCA_036025475.1 Philypnodon macrostomus
GACCTCCCAAATTCAATTCAAAATGGCCGACTTCCTGTTTGTTGTAGGGCGGGGTCATAATAATATTTTATGTTGGGTACACTGTGGATAATCACTGTACCAAGTTTCATTGCTCTCTGACAAAGTAAGTGTGTCCAGGGTCCCATAGGGGTCATACACATGGAGGCGCTATAGAGGCATTCTTTATTTGACCTCTGTAATGTGCCTATGTACATTAAGTATACACTAGCCCGCATCACTGTGACAACATTCATGTGATTTTATTTATGTTCAGCAGGATTATTGGCTCAATAAATTAATTAATTAGTTGATTAACTGTAATTAATTCTCAATACAGTTCAGCGTCTTCATGATATGTAACGTTCACATTCACACAGTTATGAGCAGATGAAGATGAATGATGAATTGAGCCCAACGTGAAATGATGAACTGACTTCACTGATTCACTATTTTCACCATCTAAAAATGTGCATGTTTTAACTATAGCCTGCTATTGTCTTCCTATAAGAGACTACTGCAATAGTTCCCAAAGCTGGAAGTCTGAAATACAAAAACATCATCTAGGACTTGCACCAACATTTTGAACAGAGAGGAAAGCAAGACTATATATCCCAGAATGGTTCACTCCGGTCCAGAGAAAGAGTTATATCATGTGAGAATCAGGTCAAGTATTCAACTATAATAAACAAAAGTGATGGGAATCCAGTACTGCAGGAACTTTGGGAAAATCCTGGACAGCCATGACTCCGAGAGAAAATGCAGTGGAAAGTCTTTTTCAGGGTTTGACATGAACCTTTTTGCTCCGGGGCCAGAGAGGCTAGTATTCTTCAGAATGTATTTTCCTGTGTAGTAGTATATGGTTAGCTGAAAAGTATATGTTTTTAGTAACTTCAACCAGAAAGTGTGGAAACTGTAGTGTGTATGCCCGGCCCGTTGGTGGCGCTGTGACACAAAACACTGGGCTGCTCCATGTTTGTTGTTATGGTCTGTCTTGTAAACACAGAGACACTGAACTGTTGTGTAATAGTTCCACTCTCCCAAAACGCCAAGTCCGTGTGGACGCTACACCATGCAGTAAAATACCTGGAAACTCATCTGCGTGCGGGCCTAAGTCTCTCCTGGTTGAATTGCCAATGTGTTTTATTGAGGCTGGTAATGGCGTATCAGTTACTATGTGGTGGAATGTGAAAAGTAAATATTTTTGTTAAAAAGGGGCAGAAAATATAAGACTCTCTCGCTCCTTTTCATTCCAGATTTGTGTCGTCATGGAGACACTTCTGATTGTTATTTTCAATTTTAAATAAAATAAATAATAAAAAAAAAATTTAAAAATTTAAAAATTTAAAAATTCAAATTAAATAAATAAATTTAAAAAAAAATGTTGGGGTATTTATAAGCATAGCCGGACATCAGTACAATATGTATGCATGATAATCTGGCTAGTGATAGTGAATGTTAAAATACCTCATAATATTTGGCTAGTTGGCTATAAGTTGGTATTATGGAGTTATTGGGGCAGCAGTGGTGCAGCGGGTAGGCGCTCGCCCTTCAACCAGAGGGTCGGTGGTTCGAGTCCCCGTCCAAGTGCACACTGTTGTTGTGTCCCTGGGCAAGACACTTTACCCACATTGCCTATGAATGAATGTGGTTGTGTGATTGGTGTTCGGTGGTGGTCGGAGGGGCCGTAGGTGCAAACTGGCAGCCACGCTTCCGTCCCAGGGCAGCTGTGGTTACATAAGTAGCTTACCATCATCAGGTGTGACTGTGGAGTAAATGAATAATACAAAAAAAATATGTAAAGCTCTTTGGGTGTCTTGAAAAGTGCTATATAAATGGAAGTTATTATTATTGACGCTCCTTTGAAAAGCCAATGAAAACTATAATGATGATGAGTGTCGAATGAGAATGAGGTCTAGTTCAGCTCATTATATGTTACTAGTCAACGTTTGAGGCTAAAATGAGGTCTGTACCAGGGACTGCTTCTACTAGGAGCAGTAGAAGAAAAAACACTTAAAGCCTGGAGCTTATTGGAAAACACAGATACTAACTGACAATGCCCCCTAGAGCTTTGGGGGTGATTAGTGCTGACCCTTATTGACTTAGACCATTTAACAGGATTGTAACAGCATGGTGTTGGGTTGAAGGGAGCTATAGTGGACATGTAATGACTGGACTGGATCAATCAATCAAAATTATGATTCTGCATATATGATACAGGTGTGGGATATTTTATGTCCTCTGCTTGTGTATAAGTCTCTCCATGGCTTAGCACCAAAGTACCTCTCTGACATGTTGGTCCCATATGAACCATCTCGGACCCTGAGAACATCAGGCAGTGCCCAAAGTCAGGACAAACACGGTGAAGCAGCGTTTCAGTTTTATGGGGCTAGGGTCTGGAATAGTCTCCCTGAAGATGTTAGACTGGCCTCTACTCTTACAATGTTAAAGTCCAGGCTGAAAACTGTTCTGTTTAGCTGTGCATATGACAACTGAATGTGGTTCTTATCTTCAAACTTTTTATTTTTAAATTTAATTAATCTTTATTGTTGTGTTTTTAATTGTATTATGTTCTTTAACTTGTCTTTTCTGTAAAGCACCTTGAATTGCCTTGTGTATGAATTGTGCTATACAAATAAACTTGCCTTGCCTAGGCTGATACTTGGGGGAGTGGTATAAACCTGTTGGATGGGCTTGTTCTCTACCATTAATATGCTAATGGAGATGACTATCACTCGCTAATGCTCTCTATTGTTCCCTAATTTCAGCTGAAACTCACCTCTAATTCTGCTTTTTTGTTTTTGTTCTTCAGTATTGTTTTGTACACTTTAGGGAGGTTAAATCTGAGACCACCACCTCTGTTCAGAGAAGGGTTTTCCTTTGTGACAAAACAAGCTTCTTTGACTCCTCTTTCCATGCTTAATGGAACTTTAAAAATAGTGCAATCTTCAACATGGTTATCAAATATAAAATGTTGTTTCTTATTATGCAACCATACTATGCACCACTGTTGTTTATGAATGAGATGACACTGTTCATTTGTACGAAGCGATTCAAACACTACAAATAATAGCTTAAAAATGAATATAGAATGTTTTTCAGTGTCATGCAGCCCACTCTGTTTTGTTAAGAAAAGTGGATGAAAAGATTTTGACTGATCTGATTCAAAGCATTTAAAAGCTTTGTTACTTGACCCGACTTCAGGAGATACTTGTTTTATTGTCAATAGAGTTCTAAACCACCGCGGCTTTCCTAAATGTGGCGTCTCTTAAGACTAGACGGTATTTAGCTCACACAATATGCCCATATAAAGACCTGGGACCTGCTGTTAAGACTCTTTTGAAGTGAGACCTGTGGGATCTATTACAGTCTGTCTAGCAGCCTTTACTGTGGAGCTGCATCTCATGTAAAGAGAGGCTTGTCCGTTTTAAATGTAAGAAGAGAGTGTATGTGAGGATGAATGAATGTGACGAGGGAGAACAGCCCATCTCTTAAGCTGCAGTGAGCCCCTAATTGTTGAGCAACAAAACTGGATACTTCAGCTGACATCAGATCCTATGGCCACGGTGTTCATGACTACTTTTATATGAGCCCCAAGATTTCTGAGTATAACTTAAGCTGCCATTTTACCTGAATAAAAGTGAGTACAGTGAGGGATTGACAAACTGGTCTGGACATTGGCTTTAGGTTGGGTCATTCAGATGCCTTCAGTCCTCTGTTTGGTGATATGTGTCAAGTATTAGATGATCTTATACTTTAAATGTGTCTTGCTTCTCTGAACATCAGGAGAGAGGAATATTTGCTCATTACTAACCTTCAGTTTTTTGTTGCCTTCAGGTACGGGTGAGAGTGGCAAAAGCACCTTCATCAAACAGATGAGAATAATCCATGGATCAGGCTACACAGACGAGGATAAGAAGGGCTTCACCAAACTGGTTTACCAGAACATCTTCACTTCCATGCAGGCCATGATCCGAGCCACAGAGACACTCAAGATCCCTTTCAAGTATGAACAGAATAAGGTAGGTCCTGGTTTGTTGGTTTTAGACTGTCTGCTGTTATCTTTGTTTTAATAATTTATTTTCCTCTCAGAATAATGCACTACTGGTGCGTGAGGTGGATGTAGAGAAGGTGACATCGTTCGATCAGCCATACATTGGTGCGATAAAGATGCTGTGGTCTGACCCTGGCATCCAGGAGGCCTACGACCGAAGGCGAGAGTATCAGCTCTCGGACTCCACCAAATAGTAAGTGTGATGTCTGTGTCAATAATACATGTAATAAGTAAAAATGATTATTATACCACTGTTATTATGTGGACGATTTGCTGTAAAAAGTCATGTTAAAAGCACAAAATGGAGTGGCTGCCTAGATTAGTGTGTTAAGATTTTTTTTAATGTTTGGACGACACGCTGTACATGGCCATGTCATTTCCTAGCCTTTTGTGTGTCTCAGTCATGTTCGCTCCCCTTCCACAGCTACCTTAATGACTTAGAGAGAATAGCCTCATCGAGGTACGTGCCCACTCAGCAGGATGTGCTGCGGGTTCGAGTCCCAACCACCGGCATCATTGAGTACCCATTTGACCTGGAGAATATAATCTTCAGGTACTGGTGTCAGTTGCTGCCTATGCCTCTAGTTGGCTAGCTGCATCACAGTTGCTCAGCCAGTGGGAAAATGCTGATGCCACTATCTCAGTCCACTCAGCTTCACAGCAGGGCTCAGCACTTCAACACATCTCTGATAGTGTGCTCTCAAAGACCTTTGTCAAGACTAGCTACAATAGCATTTAATTTATTCACAGTCAACCTCAACCTCATCTGATAACCCTGTTAATTGTAGTGTAGTTATTGCTGTCCCTAAATTGATGAGCTTTGATTAAAAGTCAGTGGGGTCTTTGAGAGTCACCATCAGTGATGCAGCCACTTTTCTGAAATGTCTTTTGAGAGGGTGGTGGCCAAAATATTTCTTAACTCTTTGGAAGACGCTTTGTGCATCCGGACTGATCCACTTGCTTTTGTAGATGGTGTGCTGTATGTGCTTCACTTTCTCTGTCCTCCTTCTCTCTCTTTCTTTCTATCTCTAGCTATCTAAGTGATCTGGATCGCATTGCTGAGTCATCCTATCTACCAACCCAACAGGATGTCCTTAGAGTTCGAATCCCAACCACTGGGATTATAGAATACCCTTTCGACTTGCAAAGCATCATTTTCAGGTAGAAGTAGATCTAAACTTTTTTTTGTCTGACCCCTGTTTGTCACCTATATATACCCCACCCAACATGTTAATCTGTAAAGTGACTGGATGTCAATTTTGTGCAGTAGATAAATAGTGTGAAGATCTGGGCTGTTCTGGTGATTTGGCCAGAGCAGCATTTAAAAGACAATGTTGTAATATTGGATGGCATTTTCTATGTAGCCCACAGGTGCCTTCGATTGCACTTGGCAAAGACACCACTAATGCATAGAATAGTTCTTCTTTCAAAAAGGAGAGAAGATGAGGCGCTAGAGATGGAACCAGTGAACAAGAGTGATTACAGAAGTGTGCAAATCGATAGGAAACCATCATGTCAGCCCCCTCCTACGCTTGGCAAAGATAGAAATAACTCTGCTTGCAATGAGATGGTGCTGAAGTGGTTCCCAGCAGCTCTTCTACAGTTAGCATCAGTGATTCTGAAATGTAGGTGTCAGTTTTCATCAGGGAAGTGCCTTAGTTTAAAGGTCCTATATTGTGCTTATTTTTGCATTTCAGTCTATTTTGGATACATTTAGGTTACCATTTTACATTTTGTAACATCAAACACACAATATTTATCTAATACAAGCTGTTTTGTGGAGATCCCACTTGGACTCGATGAGAAATGCTCTGATTACACCAGAGACACCTGTCTCACATATCCCTGTTTCAAGACCGGAACAAACCAATTTAGTTTTTGGGAGTATCCCAAAAAAAGCATTATAATATGGTTAACATTTTGCACAATATAAGACCTTTATATTATAAAAATGTCATCATCCTGTGATTATATATGGTATTCATTTGAAAAGATGCCATCCACAAACTCTAAACTAAATTTGTGTTTGTGCATTCTGTTGACAAGGCCGTAGCAGCAACAAGGAAGCTATTCATAGACAAACATCTCCATTAGATGTGCTTCCTTTTCATTTAATTGGCTTTTGAAGTCCCAGAAAATGTCATTTTACTTGCCTTATCCAGTATAGGAGAGCTTATCATTCAAAGTAGGTCAGTTGTTGTTGCTACAGGGAAAAAAGGAGGCCGTCTGATGTGAAGGAGTTTTATTTTGGGCTACATCTTCTACAGGAGTCCATTTATCAATTGCCTCATCCTTTTGGGAGACCCACAGACTGACTCTATGCACTTTGTGACCAAAGTTTTGAATGATATTGTCTGGAATTTCAGAAAACTGTGACAGTTTCATTCTTACTGAATTAAGTCTGCGTTCACAAGGGCTCACTGCAGTTGTTCCACTAGATACTAAAAGTTTGTCTTGTTAAATTGCATTTTCTAAATTTTTACTTTTGATTACGTATTATTTGTAATCAGAAAAATATTGCATTTAGTCAATCCAAGTCAACATAATGTGAGTCCTGTTTTTGCATTTCACTCATTTTCAACATTTTCAATATTTTCAATATGGGTATTTTTACATTCTATGACTTGATATCACCTGCATGCAATCTCTTGCCGCTGCTTGTTGGACATAAATGGCAAAATTGGTGCATTCTAGTTTATAGCTGATTTGCCCTGTTCTATCTACACTGCAGTTTTCAGTTATACATAAAAATAAAGGGCAACCTATTGATTTGAATGATTTTTTTTCTGCACTGCGACCCTGCATCCCATCCTTCATGCCTAAACCAGGATGGTGGATGTGGGGGGTCAGAGGTCAGAGAGGAGGAAGTGGATCCACTGCTTTGAGAACGTCACCTCCATCATGTTCCTCGTGGCCCTCAGCGAGTACGACCAGGTCCTCGTTGAATCAGACAATGAGGTGAGACTAAGAAGCTAATACAATCAAAATACTGCCTTTTAGTCTAAAAGTTTAAAATGTACAATGTCAATACTAATAATAATTATAATACTAATAATATAATTCTATAAATAAATATGTTTTTAGAATATGTTATTTCTGAAAATAGTTGTATTTATCATTGCACAGTTTGAATTGCAAATAACTGGTGCAATTTCTCGTTAGTTTTTTTTTTCTACAAAGTCAATACAAAATCTTTGACTCTTAAGACCAGAGCTGGGAAATGTTTTTTGAATTGTCTAATTTAAGTGGTTTAGTAAATTGGTATGTTAAGGCTTAAGGGAATTATATTGTGGGAGCAGTATCGACGGGCACCATAGTTCCAGAAGAGTGCCATTTATCTTGCTTTAGCAGATAGTTCTGTCAGGAATCTCAACACGTCTGACTCAAAATTTTATTTTCACAATAACCCTATTTTTGTGTTTTTTGTTTTTCAGAATCGTATGGAGGAGAGTAAGGCTCTGTTTAGAACCATCATCACATATCCCTGGTTTCAGAACTCTTCTGTGATCCTTTTCCTCAACAAGAAAGACCTACTAGAGGAGAAGATCATGTATTCCCATCTTGTTGACTACTTTCCAGAGTTTGATGGTGATTTTCATTTTTTGTTAGTTTTGACTTATATTATAATACATATACGTATATAACATAATGGCCACATATATCTCCAAATGCCACCCCAAAAATAGAAATTGTCAGAGGATATGGTCACAATTGGTTAATATCTTACACTAACTTTAGACCAAGCCATGTTTAAGATTTTACTTTGAATGTGTAGTGACACCTCATGGCCATATTGATGAATTACAAAGTATCTGTATAGAGCATGAGTAAGAATGTGTGCAATTTTAAATTCATTCATATGATTGTGTGTCATTGTTTTAGGTCCTCAGAGGGATGCCCAGGCCGGTCGGGAGTTCATCTTGAAGATGTTTGTGGACTTGAACCCAGATAGTGACAAGATCATCTACTCCCATTTTACATGTGCTACTGACACAGAGAACATCCGCTTTGTGTTTGCAGCTGTGAAGGACACCATCCTGCAGCTCAATCTCAAAGAATACAACTTGGTTTGAAAAAAGATTTGGAAGCAAAAGGGAGAGAACAAGCAAGAGTCCTGCAGCCCCACACAATGCAGATATATTAACACACTCTGCATGAAACTGGAGCAGATTCATGTGTTCTAGAGTCTGTCTCCGAGTTTTGTTTCTCATTTGTTGGATTGGCCACTTTTTAAACAATAACTATGTTATATGGTTAAATTGACCTGAATTGCTTTTCTTGCACAAATCTGTTCAACTCTAACACTCTATTTTGTCAGCTCCTCTGGGCTGCGCATGCCCAGATGAGGGTTATATCGTCAATGAATACACTACATTAGGACTAGTCCTTGAGCGTCTCTTGCTTGACTCTTGGAAAAGGGCTCACTTCCTTACTTTTTCTTCAACTCGTTCATAACATACACTACAGCATGAGAGCAAATGCCAAGCTGCAAACTTTGGTCCCTGCTCCTTTGCTAAAAATATGAATAATGAAAGGAAAATACATTTAGATGGGGTACACAAAGATGTTTAGTTGCCCCGGGGCCTTCGATTTATAGCCTAAATGAGTTCACAATCTCTTGAATGTAAATAGGTTCCACACTCTTGATGCAGAGTGAGGCCCAGATGAGGTTTTCTTCAAATATTTTCTGGAATCATAATTTCAGACAAGTTTGATGCCCTCCATTTTAATAAATAAATATAAAAAAAATCAAAGAGCACTCCTTGCACATAGTTTATGCAAGGGTGGTGAAATATATAACCTGGGTATGGTCAGATTTCAATGACTTCATAACTGCCCCTTGCTTGCGCCTTCCATTTTCAAGTGTTTACTTATGATTGCATCCCCTAATAAGAGAACTTTTCTCAAAAGAAATTTTTCTGAATTTAGAGACTGGCACTAATAGTATTGTATCTCACTGATGATTTTTCTAACATTGCCAAAATCTAAACACATTCTTTTCTGTAAATAAGATATGTTGCCAGTGTTTTAAATACTAGCGGAATATTAGGCTGTTAATATATACTTTGCCAAAAGGAGGTGCTTTTCTTTTGTTGGATGTTGAAAACGGTATGGGAACTCTTCTGTCTGAATCACAACATGTTTTAGTACTGTGATTTTCTGTTTCATTGATGGCAACACTATTCTTCCTGTGCAGAACATGTGAGTGACACTACCAGATAAGTTCAGTGCAATACCTAGTTGCAGATAGTATAAGACTGTATGCACTGCCGTCTGAAGTCACAGGTTGGTTGTTCTCTCTGATCATATTTTGGTTGCCATATTATCCGGCCATTATTTTATAAACTGTAATAGCAAGAGAATAAATTGTTTGTTTTTGTATGTCTAATTTATCAATCAGATTTAGGTATTATTGATACAGTAAATTACACTTTCTCCCTTGTTTCAGCCCAAAGTTTTTCCAGCCTAGAGACGGGAGGAGATTTTATACTGCTGTAAAATATCAAAACTATTTTAAGAACAAGTGTTCTATCTTTCTAATAATACTTCATATATTTAGTTGTTGCTGTTCTGTTTGAAATACTTGATAATGGAAATGACAGTTTCCATTTCAGGTTTGTGCTTTATGCAAATAGGAAAAACAGACAAAAAACATAGTGGTTGAATATTTACTGTTTTAAGGAGGCTTGCATTTTTGTAATTTTAAGGACATGTGATGGCTGTTGGTACCAATCCCATATCGTGTCTTTGCCTGATCGTTGTTTAAATATTCCATTAAGCTGAAAGTGGATAGATTGCTATTTTTGTCTTCACAATGTAATTCAGGTAAGTTTTTCATAACTTTCATCACAAGGGCTACTACTAGCAGCTTTGGTATGGAATGAAAGGACTCTATGGTTACCATGGAGAAAAAAGGTGCAATTAATTAACAGGGAGAGGGTTTTTGAAATAAGTGCGTGTTGACATCTCGTTAAGAGTGACGGCTCGATGTTCAGTGAGGGAGGAATGCAGCAGTCCACATTCCTGAGACAAGTTCAGTGGCTCTCATTGTTCTTGTTGACCTATCTGCCTTTTTGACAGGAGCATGGCTTATTTTAAATGTAGGCTTCATAATTTTGTTAAGTGATCTTCAGATATGTTGAAAATGTTTATTCTCATTGGTAGCGTGAGCATCATTGGCTTTTGCACTGACAAAATTAAAATGTAAAATGAAGGGACCACTAGATAAAACACTGGGAGCATTTTGCAGTTTAGATTTCTGTCTTTCTAGTGTCTTACATCTACTGAAGCTAAACAGATGAAGCTGGAGAGCCAACCGAGGAGCTTGTAAACGTCTTGGTCGCATTTATCATTTTCTGTATATTTGGATGACAATCTGTAACCAAAATCTGCCAAGTGACAAATTATCAATAGATTTTTAATTCTCAAAAAGAATATCTTTTGTATGTTCTGAAACCTTAAAACTGATTCCAAATGAAGCTTATGAGCCTCACTGATGAGGTATTTACTTAGTGAAGGTACTGGAAAAACCAATATAGTATTTAGATTATTATATTGGCTAGCAAATGAATATTTGTTTACATTTCTGCCATTCTATATGCCCTGACTTGATTGGACTGTGTATTCTTTCCCTGGGTCAAAGGCACTGAAACTGCGCCACAGCAATGGGCCTGCATTCATGCAACTTAGTTGTCCATTCAAGCGCGCTCATTGGTACTCTGAGGTGTGTGTGCACGCGCGTTTGTGTGTGTATATATGTAAACTTTTGATGGCTGTTGCTTATGCTTGATGTCCATTCTGATTAGAGGGATGGAATATACAGTGATATTGAAGCTATCTTTGCATTTATATGTGTAAGGTTGACACACCTTGACGTGTATTTAGGACCACTTAAAACAACTTTTTTAAAAGAGTTCAAATAAACTTTGTGTAGTGGTGTACAAATTGAAAGTAATGTATTTTTGTTTGATTTTTTTCTTCTTTTTTAAGTATACCAAATGTAAATTATGTACAATGAGTGTGCCAATCCCCTTTCTTTGTAAAGCCAGACTCTAACAAGTGCCAATGTTGTGAAAGATCAGAGGACCGGTGAATTTCATGGTCCAGTTTTTAAAACAAACACTACTAGATCTATGATTAATTAAGGACAATTTATTCTATCTCTGATTAATAATGAACTGCTGTTTTTTATGTCATTTGAATTGCATGTGTTTGTCAGGTTGGGACTGTTGTGGGTGGGTTCGGTACTGTACTCCTGCAGCACCCTCATGATAGGGGTCCTAATCGTTATTCATTTACAGTATTTTAGCCATATTTCTCTTTTGTATGTTTCATTTCAACCACTGTTGCCTGAACCTCATTCAACATGAAAATGATTTTCATAGCCTTCTCCTTTAAATGTTTTAAATTGGAATAAATATGTTCCTATACTCTTAATGTATCATTTTGTGATTATTCTGTCTATAGTTTTGTCCTTAAAACTAGTTGTTTATGCAAATAGACGTCCATTTCATAAAGCAGGATTAATGAAAATGTTTAACCCTGAAATTAGGCCATCTCTGTTTTCTGATTTCCTAAGCGAGTGACACAGGAGTAACCCCAGCCTGTTTCACAAAGAGTTCAGTCTAACTCTGAGTCGGTTGCTGCAACAGTCTCTGAAACTACCATGGTCTGGAGCAGGTTTTGTTTCTGTAACCTTGAGTCTCCTCTTGCTGCTGCCTGTAGGAGCACTCTGATTGGGCAATTCATTTCCTCATTCACAGATGTACAGAGAAGGATTTATATAAACAATGATGTACGTTTAATAAACATATTGTATGATCTTGAACTGAATTAATAAATGAAATTTTAACTAAAAAACATTTCTAAGCAAGTAGATTGATGAGGCCCTATTTATTTGTATTACAGTCTCTGAGTCCAGAGGACAAAAAGACACAAGAAATACATATAAATTACACAGGGTGACCCATACGATCGTAAACAGCACACCCTACAAGAGACGACTGTACCAATGCCTACACAACTGAGACTGGTCACATGTAGCACTCAGACGTATATCAGTCAGACACATAATTATACTGCAACAATCATTGACACGACAAATAAATGTACACATCAGATTCCTTAAAACTGCCTGAAATGTGTTCAGCCCTGCTGTCACAAACACTCTCCCATCTAGGCTTCTTCATTAAAA
>JAVQKC010054785.1:0-18372 GCA_036025475.1 Philypnodon macrostomus
AGCAATGATAATAGCAACATTAACGACAATGCTAAATGTATAGAATTTTAAAATGAAAATCAAGGTAAAAATTTAAAGAACTCATCTGGCATTCTTCTAACTTTACAGTTGGTTTTGACCAATTCAAACTTTAGCTCTAATGTTTGTTTTGTCTTTTAGCTAACCATGGGTACTTCCCTGGTGACCCTGTTCCTCTTCTGCCGGACAATATTACTATTTCTGTTACTACCTGAATGTGGACTGCCATGACCAAGTTTTTTTACAGTATTCTGTTTGTGCCTTACTTGTTCAGCGGTGCTATTATCCACATGACCACAAGATGTCACCTTTTTTCTACACTCTGTATTTTTAAAGTAGAATTGTTTTGAGTTGTGTTACACTATAATGTGGATAAATCAATGTGAAAAATAATATATTGTCATAATTCTTTTTGTTAAAAACACAAATTACACCTTCACCTACTAATTAAATATTTTCCACATTATTTCCACACTTTTTACCTACAGTCCCAATCTTCCTAACAAAAAAGTAGCCTTATTATTATTCCGTAATTAGTGTAGACCTATCTAGTAATGTTTTTCAGGGGCCTTATATATTATATAAAAATTAAATGTTGCATACAATATCAATGTGGCCTTTAAAATTGGCATCGTATAGATTTATTTATCTCAGTTGCAAGTGCCATTACGTGTTAGACCAATATTACAGCTTTTTCTATTATAATTAGATGTTCAACTGACAAATCATTCCCCTCTTTTGTTTTAAACTGTTCAAGTAAGTGTACTCCTGTACCTATATGCTACCATTTAATCCAGTAATAACTAGAAGCACTCTCTGTTTAGCACTAGCTTTGATGCTGTCCATTAATCAATACAGTAATAGTGCTGATGCAGCGATCTGAGGGCCCGCGGAGGTGTGGGCCGAAAGGAGATATGACCCCGTCCATATGACGCTGCTGCTGACTCTAGAATAGACCGTATCCTTGAAGTGTGGATTCGACTGCTAATGAGCGCTCCTGTAAAGATCTCACTGTCATGGCCACCGTAGGAGAAAATCTTATTCTGAGCCTACATCGCACTGTTAGAAGGCATTCATGTTTGGCCTTGAGCCCCAGGTGGATAATTAGTTTTCAGCATTTTTATCACACACTATGGTCTTTTTATCTTCCAGAAAAATGTAATTCTACGCATATGAATACATCCAAAATCAATCATGGCAGGGTAATGTTCTGTAGTATAATAAAAGGTTTTTTTTAACTCAACACTAATCAACCATTTACTAAATAGACAGATACAATGCATAGTGATCTTATTTAAAGTTTTTTTTGCCAGATGTTACATACAGACATGCAACATCCGCCATCTTTGTTTATCTTGCAATATTTTTAGGCTGCTTCTGGTATTGGAGATAAATGATAACAAGTTTCCACTATTATTCATTATTATACATTAATCTGGACATCTGGTATCATTTCCTGCTGTACTTCAAAGTACTGTACTACAACCGCTGTTTAGAGGGAATTAGTAAAGGTCTTAGTGACACAGTTGCTGCTGCTGATGTAGCTTTGTAGTTATCATATATAGATATATGTTTTATTTTTTTCAATACAGCTAGTTGGAAATACACTCTAATCTGGCTGCGTCTGAATCTGAATGCATTATATACTTCATGTTGAGAGTGGAGCTTATGACACAGCATAATTTTTCCTCTCTTTAAGTGTATAGAGAAGTGAATACTGTATTGTTTCTTTAAAACAAGGCTGGTTGAAAGGTTTAAAATGGGTCACATGAAAGGACTGGCCCATGGACACTGACACTAGTGACTGCAGACACTAATCTTATCAGCTTTAATCCTTATTCTTCAAAGTCAAATTTTACAAACGTTTTCACAGAAGCAGGATTCATAAATCACTGCAATAAACAACAATATTAGGTTTTTAAAGTAAAGGTTTTTCCTGACCTGGGTTGAGTTGGCACCTTTACCTTGTAGTATGTGTGGTTTATGGTAGTAACAGTTGAGGTGACAGCTGCGACTGTTTTGCTGAGTAAAACAGTAAAGTCAGTTGCCCATTAACGAGAGTGCACAAGAAGGTTCACCTGTCGGGTGTGAAGAGGCAACAAAGACAGAGCGTGGCTATTTTAAGTTCAAACCCATATTCACTTAGCCTGAAAGCCCAAGTGGCCTTGTAGCATGATAGCCAGGACCATAAGCAATATTTTCCATTTTACTTGATAGTTCATCAGCATCCAAGCATATATCAGTCAGACTTGGATGCTTGTATCTGTAAAAAGTTAAGCATTATTAAAAGATCTATTTAACTTTCTCCCACCATCCAAGGACATGCATGTATATATGTAATCTACCGGTAAATGCCCCCAAGCTACAGCTTAAATAATAACGTTTAATGGGCCAATGTGTGCATTTACACTTCTTTAGTCTCCAGGACTCATTCCAGATCACTGCCACATTCAGACTACTGTCGGGGCGAGTGTAAAAACAAAAAACATGTTTTTTTTTAACCTTTTTTTTTTACCAGGTGCAAGAGCATTAGCATTTATATTCTTTGGACTGAAAATCATCAAGTATTAAATGTATGGTATGTATTTTTTTTGTATTTGAGAAAAACTACATTATATATTGGAATTGAGGCGTAAAGGTGTATTGTTAGAAAAAAAAAAAGCTTTATCTGATCCTGTTCTATGATTTATAGTAGGTAATCGGTCATAATTATTATTTTACTCTCCTGGTCCCTCCCCTGGCCTCTACAGCAACATCAGGTCAGACTTTGTGGATTACCACATTAACCAATGTAATTAACTTTTACATTAGTCCCTCCACTGGTTTCTATAGGCTACAGACAACCTACTTTTGTTTTCTTTTTTTACTTTTTTGGAAACCTCCCGACTAGGGCTCAAGGTACCTCATGATTCGATACGCGATCCATGGCTCACGATACCGAAAATATCTCAATATGGCAATAATGAGATATTTTGCACATATTAACCTAAGATATAGCACAGTTTTAGAAATGAATACAGTATTTAAACTGTATAATTAATTAATTGTTAATAGATTTTTTGGAACAGTGAATACTTCGAATTTATCCAACAAATAAGTCAACTTTCTGCCAGATTACATTTTTGTGATAAATACAAAATATTCCGATGTACCGATACAGCAGTCTGCTGATGCTGTCCCACCCCTACTCCAGACTACAGCTTTACAGAGTTTTTAACATTCTGTATTGTCAACATTTTTGGCCAGTTTCAGAAAAGTATACAGTATGTTTCTTTGGATTATAGACCTTACTTAAACAGTAAAAATGTGCAATGTATTCTAGTTGATGACTATACAATTCATTTCCAGATACATTGGACTAAAGTTAAACTCCAAGGTCATTAGGTGTTCTGAGGCAAATCGTTTTTTGTTTTTTTTTGAGGCAATGCAATTTTAACAGATAATCACAGTCTGGCCATGTGTTTTCACCAGGTCTTTCTCTCTCTATTCAACATGCTCCCAAGTATCTTTGACAACCTTGCCTGGTATTTTGGCAGGCGTCCCTTGAGTGTTGATGTCAGCTGAGATTGGGGTTGGGTGGGGGGTGCTGCTAGCTGGCTTCTGCTTGTCCCGGGCTGGTGGGAGGAGCTGGCTATTCAAAGCACTTGTCCTATGTCTCTCTCTCTGGGCTTAGACACTGGAGCAGGAGGAGGGGGAAGGCGCACATGCACATTGTAGCCTGAGCAGCCACTGGAGCCACATTTCTCACAATAAAGCTTGCAGACTGACAGCAGCAAACGGACTGAGCTCCAAAGGCTTGCAACCGGACAGATTTGGCTGGGAGGCAGAGGGGCTACAGGAGAAGCGACCCATACTGCATTCCCCCTTTTTGCATTTCTACCTAGAACAGTGAAGTGAACTTGCTCTATCTAAGGACCACACTGCCTTGAACCCATACTATGGCAGCCCCAATGGGACAACCTGTCTATCTTCTATCACCTGTAAAGTGGACTACTGTTTTCTTCTTGGTGCTTCTAAGTCAAGTCTGGAGTTTTAATCTGGATACGGATCACACGTTGCACAAGCTGGGAGACCGAGGCACCTTTTTTGGGTTCTCTCTCGCACTCCATCAGCAGGTTACTCCAGAGCCGCAGAGCTGGTGAGTTGAGTGGGGGGCTGACTGCGACACTGTGCTTGTCCCATGTGTCCTAAGTTACACCTCGGGGCTGGAATGGGTGTGCAGACTTAGTGGTTGCTATTATTTTTGGCTTTTGGAAATCATAGCAGTTTTGGTATTTATCATAAAGAACCTTTTAAACCATGTGACTTAGCAGATTAGTATTACTATAGTATACAGTAATATGGCTAAGGGGGACATCTGATAACATATTTGTCTATTTTGCTGGTTGCTGATTTAGCATTAGACTGCAAAAATATTTCATCTGCAGTCTATTATAGTCTGTATACTGTAGGCCTAGATACTATGTCTAGAAATATGATTCAGATAATAGGTACCGTACAATATTTGGTTAGCCATGTTTCCATATTCTTTTTTTATAGCATGCCAGGGCAGCTAATTTAATGTGATTGTAGTATCACATTCATAGAATTCATTACACACCAACACACCTGCTATACAAATAAAATTGAATTGAATGGAATAGAACTGTTTATATTTTTAAAATCTTCTGATCTTATTTTAAATTATTTGACAGAGTTAACAAACTAACATTAGGTTTAAAATAGAGCTTCTCCCTGCGCTCAAAAAAGTTAAGAGTAACATCTGCCACATGCATCACAGCTTGAGACTTTAGTGGACAGAGCCAGTGTCCAGGGCCGTCCTTACACCTTGTTACTGAAGTGTGTTTGTCTGAGTGTTTGTTGAACCTCAGCTGTTGTGGTGCATCTCTCAGTGTGTGACCAGAATACATTAGTCCTGCTCCTATCCTGCTCCAAAGGGCATAAATAAATGATAGCCACAGATCTGCTTGTAAATACTTTCTCCAAATAAGAAGTGCCCTCAGTTTACCTTCGCTGCAGTCTTTAATATTTATGAGAGAACCAAGGAAAGTGCCTTAAAGTGACAAGCCAATATGAGATGCTTTATCATATCCTGAGGATCAGATTTGTGTCTTAGTATTTTTACAGTGGTTCTCGATACGAGGTCTGGGTCTCTCTAGTGCCCTTTGAAATACTATATACAACTTAAATGTATCACTTAATGAGTATGATTGGACTGAACATATTAGCAAATGGGCTCTGGAGTCTTAAAGAATGTAAATGACAAAGCTGGTTTAGAACTAGCTCCCACTTGTTATTGCGATTCAGGGTAGCAATCCAATTCATGGCAATAATATTTAAGCGTGAGAGACAAAACAGCAAATCAAATACAGTATCACCAATTATTGTTTCCATTTTTACTCTAGTTTTTCTTTTTTGTGCTGTGTAATGGACTTAACCAGCACTAAAATCTCACTTTTTCAGTTCCATCGACAGCAATTTTTTCAATATTGACAGATAACAAACCAATTATGGCTTGATAATAACTAATCAGTTCAATTACAATATTATTTAATCAAAATGTTTACTTCAAATGCAGTTAAATTATTCATAGTCAAATTTAAGGAAACTATTAAGCAAAGTCATGTAGTTGTGTATGTTATTTCTACACATCTTATTTACTATGCACGCTCCATATTTAACCATCGGCTCCTCAGTTTACCCTCACCACAGTCGCCCTGACGCCTGCTAACATCATCGGTATGACTTCAGCTTTAGAGGCACAAACAGTCACCCTCTAAAACCCGCCCCGGGTCCACTGAATTCCTGGAACATCCTACAAACCTCTCTATTTTACTGTCTTCAAGTGCATCCAGTGAGGTCCTCTTGAGAAAATGCTTATGCTACACCAGAGCCACCTGCCAGAAGGAAGTCAATAACACTGATGTGCTGATGGGAGCTACTGGGAAAGCACTGGGTGATTAATAGTACTACTGCCAGTATGCTGTGATATCACTATAGTACAGTCACTGCTACCAATAAAAAATGACGTAGAACCAGAAGGTTTGCTATTCTGTCGTTGGGGCCTTGTTGAGGCTGTCAGTCTGCTTCTGGGCAGCTGTGGCAGCCGTTTACCTCCTCCTGCAACTGTCACATGAATAAATATGGGCCTGGAAAAATGTGCTTTGCCTTTGTAGTGTAATCTTAATGGCTCAGATAGACCATTCAACTATGAAAAAGATTTTTGGATCAGCTCCATGTCTGGGCATTGATGCGAGATGTGAGGGTCTGCACTTGCCATAGTCTATTGTATGACTTCATGTATCTCTTGTTTGTGTGTTTGTAAAGTTTCTGTTGAGCATTCACAGTAGTCATAGTAATACATATATTATATATATTATTTACAATCTGGGGGGTTATGTTTCTAAGCATGTGGTCCAAAGTACAGTATCTTTGCTCTTCTGCCCAATATGCCTCAAACGGGTTGTAATTAGAAGCTAGTGATACATCTTTTTGTATTGTTACGGTGTACGTTTCACTCACCTGTGGCTAGCTGTGATCCCCTATTGTCTGTATATGTCTACTCATTCAGCGGTGAAGATGATATGACCACTTTGATCATCTTTGAGATTACTCACAAATGAATCACACTAAATATAAAAAGTGGCTCTCAGAGTCGACTTAGTCATCCTCATGCTGTCACTGTAGAGGAATTCCAGGGCATTTGTGATGGAACATACACAAAAGCTTAATTATTTTAGCTTGAATATGATCTTTGTTTATGAATGCATTTCTGGAAGCCAATCATGGTGGTAAATCATTTGAGGCCTCTGGGGCTTAGCTGGCCTGCCATCTCAAAATCTTATTAACAAGCAGCACAAAACTTTTTACCAGGACAATGTAAAGTATAAAGCCTTGTTTCATAATTGGTATACAGATCTGGACAGTTTGATTCAGTCACCCCAGATATGTTTAGGGTTTCATTGAGGTCGTGAAGGGGAGAGACTTATGCTCAAATCAGTTTCTTACATT
Source organism: Philypnodon macrostomus (assembly GCA_036025475.1). Classification (NCBI taxonomy): domain Eukaryota; kingdom Metazoa; phylum Chordata; class Actinopteri; order Gobiiformes; family Eleotridae; genus Philypnodon; species Philypnodon macrostomus. The sequence continues at coordinate 7,030 of JAVQKC010054785.1, forward strand.
TTCGGAACTTGATATTTAATGTTACATGTTCTGCTTGTAATGCAGTGTAGGCAGTGTATAGAGGAAGGTTTAAATAACAAAACAACAGCCACATCAAACATTAATTAGTTGCAAATTCTTGATTTTGCTTTTCCCACCTTCCTGACTGATCCTGCTGCTGTCTATGGCATATGTTTACAGCCTTCTGAAACCGTGCAATCCTTTTTCCAACTATAACGTCCGGGGCCAAGGCAGGTTAAACCGTTTGACACATGGCTAAATTTGGGAAGTGCGAGGGTCCATTCAGTAGGATAAAGTATATTTGAAATAGGGTAAATCCATCACACATTTTCTCACACCATTGTTTTTCGTGAAGGCACCAAGCTGAACTCTTGAGGGGGGCTCTTGTGCAGCTACTGAAGCCAGACGAGTGGATGACATGGAGGCTATTTGAGTCTGAGTTATGTGCTCGACTGCTATTTATACTGTGATGAGAAGTGCTCCCGCTAATAGTTCAGAGCCTGGTGAAGACAGGAAGCCCCCTGAGCTTAATCCCACCTTTGGAGACACATCACAGAAATGAAATGCCAATATTAAAGATACTGTTCCCCTTAAATGCACATTTCTCAACCAAACTCTGCTTTTCATCATTATGCACTCTTTCAACAAGCATACAGTATATCCACCCAGAGCCAAGATTTATAGCAAAAAGAGGTGGGACTCGGACCTAAATTTGTAAATAAATGTAATAAATTCATGTTGTGTGAGTTTAAATGTTTTTGTAGAAATATAGCACCACACATTACGGTTTTTGCTTTTTTGCTAATATGTTTGTTTATGTAAATTCTGAAAACCTAAAGCCCGCCCACTCACGGCAATACTGCCACATGATTGGTCCGCCCCGCCAGTGGAGACTGATCAAATCTCGCGAGAATCCATCTTGCAGCACAAGGTTACATTTTGGTGTCTGATGGTGTAAAAGACAAACTGCTGGAGCTCATGATGCGATAAACCTGTCTTTTTATGTGTTGTTTTGTAAAGTTAGAGGATTCTTCTTTAGAACAAGTTAATTCAGGTTTAGTGTTTGCTTTTTTGTTTTGTTTTTCTGAATACTTTTATAATACTTACAGTCTATATGAATGTTGTATTAGCTTGAATTAGTCTTTTGTGGATATGAACATAGTGGGAGTCTTCTTTACTTTGATTTAGTTCTTTTTTATTTATGTTTAACAGTGGGCAAAATTTTCAAAACTATATGCTGTTGATTTTTGACTTTCCAAATCAACTGAGCATCCATTTTTTGGCTGAGTCCGGATCACAAAAATGTCAAGGTCATAAAAATAAAATATATATAATGAACCCTTGTGCACTTGCAGAAAATGTCTACACTCTATACGTCATACAACATACACATCAATATATGTCATTGACTGGTGATGTGAATGTTCTCCAGAGGCCTGTACAATAATTTATTCTTTAGCTGTCAATGGGAAGCTTGCAGATTTACAATTGTATGTCCTTATATCCATAGTAGTCTTTGTTGGGCATATTTCTCCTTTCTTTGAACATTTTGAGTGAGGCGTTTGTGGCCGGATGTCGTCATGTAGCTCACAAATCATCTCTTATTGTTTCTCATTGAAGGATTCTTAGTAGAGCTCTGAAAGACTTGTATTGTGCAGTGCTGTATTCAGACCACATTCAAAGCCTTCCCTCATATGGTGTGATATTAGTTAGATAGCAGCAACAATGTGGTGCATTTTTAAAATTTGATAAGCAAACAATGTGTCTATTTTTATGTTTTGAGTTTTAGTTCATGTTTTCTGCAGATGTTGTATGGGAGTGTGGGAGATTATCCTTGCTGATTCAGTACTTTCTGATTGTGATTCCCTTCTTGAGGCCAAAATATTGTTTTAATTGTGAACCATCTGTTTTAAAATAAACTGATTCTAGTAAAAACTATTCTGTAAAAAGAGGAATGGGCACAATGAAATCACCAGTAAAATCAGTCCTGTAAAACCTGACCAGTTGCTAATGGCAAGACTGATTTATAACATGAGATTATGACTTGTGGTAAAAGAGTTGCATTGTCTCATTATGAAGCTATTGATTTTCAATAGAATGGTATTTAACCCTTAACTACCAGGCCTGTTGGCTAAATCTATATCATGCACCATGTTTGAGAACATGACCTTCTCAGAAGATAACAGTATAACTATTGATGAAAACTATATCTGCTGTTAGTAGTTCATGATTCATATGTCTTGTAAATAAAAACATATGAATATGAATAGTAGTTCATGAACACAGTATTTCATCCCATACCCAATTCTTTTCTATGGCTGTAACTGAACTTTGTGAAGCTGAACAAATCCTCTCAGTGAACCGAAGCCTTGATTAACACAGCCCTAAAAACATCAGTGGAGTCTGTTTTTTTTGGACGACCTCCAAAAACCAGACAGCTCAGGATTGACAAGTACAGTGGCATCCAAAAGAGGTCCTTTGAGGGGAACATTTATTTGTGTTTATTTAGTGCCAGTGTTTTTGAGTTGATACATATTTGGTCTACAGTTTAAAGCATCTGAAACTGTACTCAACTAAAGGTATTCATAACTATCAAGTATAAACAACCAATAACTTAATGTAAAAGTAAAAAAGTATAGTATTTATTTGTTCTCATTCTTCACTCTTTGTTAAGAGTTGTTGGGGAAGCTACTTGAGCCAGAAAAACACTGACAATCGGACATTCATTCATTCTTTCATTTATTTTCTAGAATCACAGGTTTTACTTATATGTAAGTCTCTGCTATTGTGCACACTGCCATTGCCAATTGCAGGTGCACCCCTGAAATTCTCTCAGATATTAACTAATTGTTGTAGAATGCACTCTATATACTACAAGAACAATATATGTAGTGAACTTCCACCTCAATCATGAAGATATAATTACATAGGCCCTTGTGCCTCACCATAACATTCAAGACACAATGAAAAATGTCTGAGGCTGATTTGCATTTAAATGGTCTCCAACTCAAAGCTGCTTTTTGAACCTCGGCTTAAGTCTCAGGAATGAACCGTCGCCTCTCCTCCTCTTCTCTCACTAATTCAATTCATGATCCTTGTCCCACAGTAACTCTTGTATCTCCCAGAGGCCATTCATGTGAGAGGCTTGTAACTGTAGAAACCCAGCTTTTTGTGGCACTTATTTATTTGAAAGAAGACAAATTGTATTGAACGTGGCTTTTTTTATAATCTCCTACTCTGCCCTATTTAGCATTCCTCCATGTCTTTGCCGGCCAGTGCAGGGTGGACAAAAGCACGGTGGGATAGCGGTGCTGCCCGGCAAAAAGCTTTTAGAAATATTGCTCTGCTGCGGACCACGTGCTCAGAGAAGGCAGAGGTGCAATGTGCAACGTCAGGACAAAACATGCAACTTAGAGAGGCAGATTTTTTGCTCAATTTGGCTTCTGCAGCTGATAATGCATCTGGCAAACAATGTACTGTGTCATGTTTTTTACAGCTTTAACCAGAAAGCATGTATTTTATTATTTGAGAAAAGGAGTTAGAAAACATATACGAGAAAACATATGTAAGACATAAGGGCTTTGTGTATCCATGAAATAGAAAATCACTGGTTATAGTTGAGGTCTGGTATGGGTAATACTGTATAAAATCTTTAGGCATGTAGATGTGATGGGGGGGGGTGAGAGAGTGAGCTTCTGCAGAGAAGAATAAATCATGACAGAGCTTTTCTTTGATTAGCTGGGTTTGTGTGAGCATGTGCAAAGACCAATGTATTGTAGTGAGCGTCAATCAATCAGCTGATAGCATCGTTACTGTTACTGATACAAGGAACTGTGAGAGGCAGGAAATTACAACCCTGACCATCGTATGTCACTAGTATGTGGCTAATAAAGGAAAGGTATCGGTGGATGTCCTGAAGTGATGTCATGGAGGGTTATATCATTTTGAGTCAATGTGAAGACCAGTATCATGTTTTTTAGGGGTTTTTTTGTGTCTACTGTCTATGTGTGAATGTCATCAATATCAGTGATTGGGTCAAAGACAGTTGATTTATGCTGTAATTTGTCCTGGTCAGGAAGTCTAAATGCACATGGGGCTCTATGGGGCCGTTAAGGGTCATGTTTATCTGCCTGAAAGTGTGGTCATCCATCTTGTTCTGATTAATTAAAAAAGAAACATACATAGACACTAATTAGTAAAACATCATAAATCTGTCACCTGAGAACACCCCTTAAATATTTCAAATGTTCATTGTCTGCACAATTACTCGCAGGATTTACTATAAGTTTCAGTCATTTTATTTTCTTCCAAAAAAAAGTAAAGAAAAATCACTTTCACCTTCTTATATTTAGAGATACAGAATTGCCCAGATTACCCAAACCTTGAAATGCCCTCTGTGTAGTGGTTTTCTGGAAAATGAGAAGCTCTTTAAATAGACGTGAGATTTGAGACTATCAAAATAAAAGCTCCAGTACAGATCAATACATGGATAAGTGGATAATGATTGTGGCGGGATGAAGAAGAAACAGAAGCTGGACCTTGGGCCACACATTACCCCTCTGTCTCTGCCTGGAAATGTCGAGCCCTTTATTGATCGCTGGAGGGCAGGTGGCAGGCTTATTGGTCTCCTAAAGATGCATGTAAGGGGTTACAATTGACTTGTATAAACCATATTGTTCGGGTCTTTTTGTAGTGGTCCAGCTATCAATGATAAATTTATGCCCTCACTTTGATGTTATGTTTTGGGACAGGAAGTTGAGTCATATCCGTGGGCAGTGTAGATCTCTCCCAATAGGGTTTCTGTACAGGCTGGTAGCAGCTGTTTTCGTCTTTCTTTTTAACCATTATGATTTAACGTGTGACCATTTTGTGGGTTTTGAGATGTTGGAGAAATAGATGAGTCCTCGCTCTGTCACCATTCTCAGCTGTTGTTTTCATGTGGGGTACGTTATGTTATATTATATTGCCTTTGACCAATGGAACTAGAGTTATAAAATACATCTAATCTGTATGGACTGAAAAAGACACATTTTATTGTAAGGCACAGTTATTATTGTGTTATTGATAAAAAAAATTCCATGTTTAATTTATTAAGAATAAAACTTAATAAGTAGTAATTAGTCATGGTGCATATGTAAAAGCAGTTTTTAGTTCTATTAGCCCGGCTTTTCGGGCTCCTTTTCAGGCAAACGGTTCATGTCCTGTTTAGCTGCTGTCTTTGATGATTTTTTTGGCCCTGTTGAGACATCTGTAGTTGGTTAGTTTTCTGCTGATTGGATGATTTTGTCGGCTGCAGCTTACTGTATTTGAACCCCAAATGTTGTGTTAATCACATGAAGTGGACATGTACCATACAAGATAAAGTTGTGTCATGAAATTAGCTGAGAATTGCGAATGTAAACTTAAAGACACAAGTCCAGTTGACAAAGTATAGTCCAAAAAGCTCGATCGAAACCTGCTTACCATTGTCAGCTGTCAGTGAGTAATTTTGGTGTCATTTATGATCGTTACTTGTTACTGTGGACATTACTGAACTGGCTACAGTCTGAATGCTGAACCCGAGTGGACACTTGTGCGTGCGCTGAGGCCTATGTGAATTTTATACTCGACATTCTTCCGCACTTTGCCTTGGTGTGTGTATAACATGTGTGCAGAGGCCAGAGGTCACAGACTGGCCTTAGAAGAACAACAAAAGACCCTGGCCCCACACTGATCCACTGCAGCCACTGACCGTCTTCCAATGGTCCTCAGTGAACAAATGTTCAACCAACTTACCAGCCCCCACCTGTTACCACAGGCTTTTTGATCCAAGAAATCACCACAAAAATAATAGGAAAGACAATACATTACCTTAAACTTTGACTTTTTAGGTCTAGCGCTTCCTATAAAGGAGGGACTGCTTTGGGCCATTAGGGGGCCCTAGGGTCCTAGGGTCCACGTTGTTTGTTGATACACTGACCTAGTAACACTATTTCACACATCTTACTGGTGCAATGTTTGTTGTTATTGCAATAATGTGTGTGTAAGACAATGGTTAAATTTTATCCTTTACCATTTTATTGTGACCCAATGTTTGTAAGGTTAATAGTGAGTGTTAGGTTAATAGTGAGTGTTAGGTTAATAGTGAGTGTTAGGTTAATAGTGAGTGGCCCAATGGCAAACCCATGTATTCTTGTGAAGTAATAAAGTTGAATTGAAGTGACCAATGGCAGTGTGTGATATATATGAAAATAAAAAGTTGCATTGTGAAAAAGTCTGGGTTGGATTATTAAATACCACATTGTTCATTAAATTATACTTGGGTTTGGAGGTTGACAATCACCGGCACAGGAATGGGATGTGGTTACTCTATAAATGGCTTGTGTGAAAATGCTTGTTACCCACAGTTCATCATTTGCAATGGCACAGACAAACAGAATGACCTTCAAAATGGGCATTGTTCTAGTGACAACTCAATGTAAAGTTTACATTCCATTAAAATCTGGTGTATACCTCATTGTATTGTGTCTGACTGTCAGTGTCTGTGGTTTTGGCTGCACAGGGCTCTGGATGCTGATGGTGGGGGGAGGAGTGGTGTATTGTGGGTAATAGAGAGGGTTCAGGTGGGGGAGGTGTGATGGACTGTGAGAAAAAATGAATGACAGGGTCACTGCAAATACCTCCCAATATGACAGCATGCAGTGGAATTCAGTGCATTTATGTAGTGCATCTCACAGCAATATTTAAATGCTATGTATATTTTATTACCTCTGCCAAGGAGGTAAAGTTATCAGTAGCGTGGTGTGTCAGCGTGTCTGTTAGCAACTTAGGCAAAAACTAGCTAGCTAATTTACCCTATATTTCAGCCAAAGTTGCAGTACTGCAACAGCTACTTCTAAGTTTTCTGTACCCTTTCAGCTTCTTCCCAGATTACATTACACAAGTTTTTTTAGGATATTGTTTCTGTGGTTGTCATTAATAGAAACGAAGAAAGATAAGTCACTATTTACGTCTTGAGTGGGGTCCAGTCCCACAGAAGGTTCTGGCTAGAACAGTTTATTGTGCATATAGAGGAAATTAGCTTCCTTGGCAGTGGTCTGCATTCTGAGTGCTTTCCTAGACATTTCTATATAATGTCTGTTTTTCTGTATACATGTGACATCTTCTGAGTTGGGCTTTATGTAGGTTATAACATGTGACGCTACTGTATATATATATATGTCTTTTACCTTTGGAACCCTAACATAAAAAAGAAAAAAATTGGGTTTTGAAGAAGGCTTCGTTTTTATATGATAATATTTTTTACACATTTTCTAAATTTCCTGTTGTCTTTATGTGGATGCTTGGTTTGCACTAGCACAGCAGGTTTGTCTTGAACTGATCTGATGCGATGGAATTATAAGTTTCATCAAATGACCATATCTACTGAAATAAAGTGGTCAGTGAGTATATCTCATGTATGTACACTGTCTCTCAAACCCATTATTTTGTCTTGTCAGTGTCTGGGAGCATGTTCCTTATCTAATCAGAGACCCTGGTGCTGTGAATCCCTCTAAAACACTCACTCTTTGTCTGATACCATCTCCTGTACGTGGCTATAGCATAAGCCCATATCACACACATACTATCACAGTCACACACAGTGCTATCTATCCCCAGCTGGGACAGGGGCATAGCTGCACCTTCACCTCATTGTCCGATGTGTCTGGTGTGGGCGCGATGAAACGTGAGCTCTGCCAAACAGATTATGATTTGTGACTCAATGGGAAACCACACAGTGAGCTCATAACACAAGAACAGGTCTGACAAATGGAGGCATGAGTCACTTATGACAGTATACTGTTAACTTACACCTGTTTGCCATGGACAGTTTTTATTTAGGCCTATTCTGTTTTTTCAATGAACATCACTGATTTAAATTGGGATGCTCTGTTATGAACATTTTTGGCCAATACAATATTTCAATAACCAATTTAGCTGACATCGATTCAATAAACCAATATTGTGTGTACATGTTTTGGTAGGCTATGTTTCCTATGTTTAATAGAGGAAAGGGAACTAAAGCATTATCAAAGAAAATGTAATAAAGATAATAAAGTGAGACTTTTTGAATTTGTGATTCTTTCTCATTATCCTTAAAGTTATCCTTTGCACAGCAGGTTAACGCTGTCCGTCTGTATAGAGGCTAGCTGTAAAAATTTGAACTCTTTTGTCCAACAATATAATTTACTTAATAATAATTCCTTTTTCATTACACCAGTTTATTTATGTACATATTGGAATGAGGCGGTAAATCTTGCTTGGCACTATGAATACCTCAAATTGTGCCAACTGCTTATAACACCTCCCACCGTCAAACCATGACACCTGCCTGTGCTCCTGCAAATGTGGGCGTTAACTGCCCCCTTAACGCATCACAGAGCTTAAAGGAATGTGGATTTTATCACTATCACACTTTGTTCTTCTCTTTGCCATCACGTCTGCATTATCTTACCCTCAGTTCATCTTGTGGACCACCGGTGATGTGTAGCAGCCATTATGAACTTCGTATAGAGCTCCAGCAGTGGTGTTGTTTGGGTTGGCGCAGTCATTAGGGTGAATGCTGGTTGAAGAGGGGCATGCTCTACTGCTCCTCAACAGCATCTGTCAGAGAGGACACTGAGGAGGCAGAAAATAAAAAGTGTAGAAGTCTGCAGCTTGGGTGGTACTGGTAAAGAGGGTAATGTTTATAAGGAGGTTGATAGGTTAGACCAGGGGTGGGCAAACTTTTTGACTCAAAGGCCACATGGGGTTTAAAAATGGGCCGGCTGATATTGTATTCTTTGTAAACTGCAACCATTTCTTGACAAATGAGACATACAGCCTTCGATCGGACCTCAGTGAAAACATATGTCGATGTGGAGTTAACTGATTACTGCAGGTTATAACAATGTGAGTGATTAATTGGCAATATTTTATAATTTAAAAAATATGAGAAATGCTTGTCGGACCGGATTAAAAAGCCTACCGGGCCGCAGTTTGCCCACCCCTGGGTTAGACACTTATGGGGACGGCTACTGTTACAGTTTCGTTGAACATACTTTTTATTTTTCTTCAAATTACTAGGCCTCAAAAGTGTAGTCCATAAGTTTCCTAAAATAAAAATAATCTTTATCTGATACTGTTCTATGATGTAAAGTAGATAATCTGTCATAATTATTATTTCACTTTAGTCCCTCCCCTGGCCTCTACAGCAACATAATAAGAGTTTGTGGGATCTCACTTTGACCAATAGTAGTTGAGTTTTATATGAGTCACAACCTACTTAACATCATAGAAGCATTTTTTAAATTAGTTTTTCACATTAACATAGAAATCTCTGGATTACGGGGTGATAGACAAAGTAATTAGAATATTCTTTTCAAGTCTCTTTACAAAACATTTAAAAGTTACAGTACATCTCTGTCCAAAAACAGGCACGTGTCGGTGTATTAGTGAATGTCACATATGAATAGTGTCTATCCCAGCGGTCTGCATCCCCTATAGTCAGTAGAAAATGCATTATCACTTTTCACAACGGAAATTCCCCTTCCTTATCAAAACCCATGTCTGAGAATTGTGGATTATCTGCAAACACTCTTTCCTATTTAGTTTACTTGGACAGAACTATTTTATGTATTCTGTTTTCAGCCACACTCTTTGCAGGAAGAATGCAGTGAATTTGAGAGTGTTAAATAACAGATTTAGATTTGCTGCTGTAATGGAGAGTTTGGACTGTGGAGGTTGTTTACAAATATTATAGCATAGACTTTTTGGCAGCAGTTCTTCAAAGTCATTCAGTTTCAGATTTGAGAATATAACATCATGATTGCCAATACATTTTTGACTTGTACAAAACTCACACTCTGTACATAATTATTTTATGCACCATAAGGTTCTCAAACTATGGTGCAAGTCCCACTGGGGGTATATGGGTATTGAGAGTCTTTGTGGCCCAGCTCTGGTTTTGTCCCAGTTTAGACTTAGACCTGATTTAGACATTTGAGAAGTCCATACACTCTTAGTTTTGCCATTTCTCTGTTTAGACCTGGTTTAGACCTTGGATTAGTCCTAATTCAGCTTCATTTTTGCCCTAGAAGTTAGTACTTGCAAAGACAAATATTTTGAACCATCCATATCGCCCTTCACACAGGAGGACCACTTGTTCCTCTACGTATATGCCTGTTTCTGGAATAGTACTATCAACATGCCACATTGTATTTATAGGCAAAATACTTCCCAGTCGCAGACATTTCTAATTTAAGCGTGCAACCAATAACATGGCACTAGATATGACATGAGTGGTGCACCATGGGAATTTTTCACATTGCTTCTACCTAGGCTGTTCCCATGTTATAAGTTAATTGTAATAGATTGTAATAGTCTGATTGTTCATTGTCTCACTTCTTGCACATGCCTTGCTGAAAGTGTTATGAGGAATGTGGTTCAACAGTGAGTTTTTAAATAGCATCCTGGTCTGAATGGTGCTGTCCTAATAAGGCTGAGGCCACTGACTCCGAAACCCAAAATATCAGCCTACACCTCTCTGAGAATAAAACTTTCCTTTGCCAAACAGGCAGCAATGACATTATAGCAACATAACAAGAAGTGAAGCCAAAGTACAGTGAGGCTCCAAAACAGATGATTGGAATAAGATGGGGACATAAGGGCCATATATAATAATGCAATAGAGGAGAATGGTGAAGCATGAAGCAATGGACATTATTCTTCGACTAAATATCGACTGATTTGTGTTCAATATAATTCAATTGGTGTGTTACTTTAATGAGTAAACCTTTTATTGTGGAATCAATTATATTTTGTCCCAGTTGTTTATTTAATAAGAGTCTTTTATGATACAGCTTGCTGACCAAAAATAAAATATTACCCCTGTGATTTCAGGATCTTGGTGGGGGCCCCTCAGGCTGCAGGACAAGGTCCACTCTTGGGCAGCAGACCAGGAGCTCTGTTCAGATGTCCCATCTCACCAGAGGAGTACGACTGTGAACGAGTGGACATTGATGGCGAGGGTACAGTTCTGTTTTCTTTCATAAATTTGAAATCTTATTTCTTAAAGGCCATACAAACACTGCTGTTAAGTGTGCATTGAAGGGTTTGAGACTTGACTACCCTGAAGTGTATTTTAATAATAATAATAATAATAATAATAATAATAATAATAATAATAATAATAATAATAATAATTATAATAATGCATTTGTTTTATACAGCACTTTTCTCAAGACTCAAAGACGCTTTACATTACATTATTCATTCACTCCACAGTCACACCCGGTGGTGGTAAGCTACTTGTGTAGCCACAGCTGCCCTGGGGCACACTGACAG
>JAVQKC010054821.1:0-10277 GCA_036025475.1 Philypnodon macrostomus
TACGAGAAAAGATGAGATACGAGAAAAGATGAGATACGAGAAAAGATGAGATACGAGAAAAGATGAGATACGAGAAAAGATGAGATACGAGAAAAGATGAGATAAGAGATACGATATAAGATGAGATACAAGATACGATATAAGATGAGATACGAGATACGATATAAGATGAGATATGAGAAAAGATGAGATACGAGAAAAGATGAGATACGAGATAAGATGAGATACGAGATAAGATATAAGATCAGATAAGAGATAAGATATAAGATTAGATACGAGATACGATATAAGATGAGATACAAGATAAGATGAGATACGAGATACGATATAAGATGAGATACGATATAAAATTAGATATGAGATACGATATGAGATGAAATAAGATATAAGATGAGATATTGGATAAGATATAAGATGAGATACAAGATACGCTATAAGATGAGACATGAGATACGATATAAGATGAGATAAGATATACGATGAGATATGAGATGAGATATGAGATAAGATATAAAATGAGATTTGAGATAAGATGAGACACGAGATTATGAGATAAGATATATGATGAGACATAAGATGAGATAAGATATAAGATGAGATTTGAGATAAGATATAAGATGAAATATGAGATAAGATGAGATACGAGATTATGAGATAAGATATATGATGAGACATAAAATGAGATAAGATATAAAATGAGATATGAGATAAGATATAAGATGAAATGTGAGATAAGAGCTAAGATGAGATATGAAATAAGAGAGAAGATAAGAAGAAGAGATAAGATTAGAGATTGCTAAATAAGACAAAATATACAAAAACAGCTTCAAGTGGCCAGTAAAAAATGGTTTAGTTTCAAAAATGTTTCTCTCTCTGCCTCTATATGGAGCTGATGTTTGACTGAAGCTTTAGGGGCAGAAGCAGTGAAGACAAGACAAATGAGTAGTTAAAGGTGGTTCCACTATTCCAGTCCATTGAACATTATTGAACATACTCATTACATTAGTTGGGCATAGCGCTGAGGCAGCGCACCATATGCAAAAACGGTCTATAGTGGGGGATTTTCAAACACTATAGACTTTGATCTGAGACTTCTGCACTTTCAAGGGAAATAGTAAAACAGTTATCGGTTCAGATTTAATGGCTTTGAAATAATGACTGCCACTTCCATCCATCCAATATGTAACTCTGAGACATTACAAGCAAGTCCTGTGCAGCCCACTTTCCGTAAGCCACTTTTATGCTGCTTTTGATGAGATTTTGGGGCCTAAACAATCCCTCATCTTTTGTTTGGTTTAATTGATTCAAAAAAGAAATTAAAAAAAAACTCCTGAGAGCCTATCCTCTTCATGAAGATACATTTTAATACCAGGCCTAAATTAAGCCCTTCGTTATCTTCTCCTCCTCCCCCCTGACTGGATTAGCACTGGAGTGGACCCCTCATCTAAAGCTGCAGTTCCACCTGGGCATTGGATTCTGCTAGTTGATATAAATGAGCCTTGAATGAGAGGCCAAAAAGACGAGGAGTGGAAAGGCAAATCAAAAAGCCAAACAGCAGCCGAGATAAGATAAGAGATAAGATGAGATGAGAGAAAAGATGAGATAAGAAGATATACAATGAGATAATATATACAATTAGAGATAAGAGATAAGATGAGATAAGAGATACAATTAGAGAAAAGATGAGATAAGAGATGAGATGAGAGATAAGAGATAAGATGAGATAACAAGAGGTAAGAAGAGGTAAGAGATCAAATTTGAGATAAGAGATAAGATGAGAGTAGAGAAAGATGAGATAAGAAGATATACAATGAGATAATAGATACAATTAGAGATGAGAGATAAGATGAGATAAGAAGAGGTAAAAGATAAGATGAGACAAGATTAAGTAAAATATAAGATGAGATAAGAAGAGATAAAAATAGATAAGAAGAGGTGTGTGTGTGTGTGTGTGTGTGTGTGTGTGTGTGAGTGCATGTGTGTGTTCCATGTCATTTTAGCTATGAATGATCAGATCAAAGGTATGCTGATCTACACAGGTAAACAGCACAGCACACAGCTACCCATGGTACTCAACAGGACATGTGTGTACAGTTAGAAATGACTGTTGAAATGTATTTGTGGTTTCAAATCAATATAATCAAAGTGGTTCTTAGTGGTTGCAGGTGAGATTGATCCATTTATTGCAGTATTTAAATGATAGCAATGTTCACATCCTTAGAAATTCCTGCAGTCATTTTGATTGTTACAAAATCAAAACAATACTTTACAATGTCAACTAGTTTTATGCCAAGAAAAGCCAAATACACTGCTGTTATACAGTATAGCGATGTCGGAGTTTGATCTGCATTACAAAAATTAAATAACTTGTAAATATCATCTAAATTCTCAACAATTTCTACATTACGAAGCTTAGCCAAATATTTAATGCAATAACTGCTGCAATTACACTGGCACATTAGTTTTTACAACCCACACATCCCAGGCATTAGTCAGCTACTCAATAAAGGTTTCACACCAACTTATTTCTGCTTTCATCTGGTTTCTATTTGGGATTTCCCATTTAAAATGTGTAATAGTATGTACAGCCAATTTGTAGCTTCAACTGTAGCGTGGCATTTTTTTTTCACCCTCAAAATTTGATTATCACTTAGTTGCATGCATGGAGCAGCATTAACATGTGACAAAAGTAGATACAGTCATGTGCTTGTGCTCAATTTATTCAAAAGAAAATGTAATTACATTTCAATTATCTTACAATTTTCTGTGATGTCTGTAGAGGCCATGGGAGGGACTTAAGAAACTTGACTACTACTGGTAAAACACAAAGTCGGATCAGATCTGCTTTTATTTTATATTATATATTTATATTTATGACCTACGTTACATCATAGAACAGGGTCAGCTATTTTTAAGAAAACTTACAGACACCTTTAATGTTCCAATTTGAGCTCACCATTTGGAGACTGAAAAAGACTCTAGTCTAGTTCTATGTCACTAGTACTGGTCATTAGTCAAGCTGTCCACAAGTGTCAGATCATGAATAAGCCCAGAACTATGGAATAAAGGGGAGAGGATGAAGATAGGGTCAAGTCATGTTGCTCTGAGGGGCTCATCGACCCCTGTCAGTCTATCTGTCGGTCCCATGTGACTGTTATCTGGATTAGTGCCAAAGGTGATTGACAGGTCCACTAATCCATGTGGGGGGTTGACAAACCGTGACTTAACACTGTAATTGGCCTATCAGAGAAAAGCCTGAGCTGCTCGACTTAAGGGGAAAATCCACTCACGACAAATTTAAAAACACCATAGGTCAGTATAGAAGAAAGAGTGGCCGTGTTTACGTGGGGCATCATATAAGGTTCTAATCAAGGTTTAGGTTAAGATTAAGCTAATAGTCCAAAAAAGGCGTTTCCATGTGTTGAAGTATTTCACATGGTAAAGTGCAGTACCTGATATTTTTACTTTGTATTTGAGCAAAATAATAATTACTCAGTCAATACAGACGTCTTTATTTATTATATATATTTATTTTAAAAAATTTTATATATCAGGAATCATGTGAGATGATTATTTATTTCAAAATTTACAGCTATTTTTTATTTCTTATGAATGAAATAAAAGCCAACTTCAGACCGCTGCTCATTATTCTTATACTTCCTGGTTTGTGTGAGACCCTGACAGAGGGTTGGGAAGGAGAGAAATGGGAACGCACCATTGAACTTTCAAAGCATATCCTGATGGATCTAGTTTTCAAATACATATTGTGATAATATATAGGAATTCATTTACATATATTTAATAAAAAGATTGAAAAATGCTGGCGTGTTGTGATCTGAAGTTGGAACTAAAGCTGTACACTTCCTAGTTCCTGTTTAGTCCCAGCTTTCTGTGCATTAAATTCTCAGCATTGCAAAATCAACTCACTATATATGATGTCATTTGCTTGATAAGTCATAATCAAAGATTAGAACTTAGTTGCAAAACAAAAATGATAATAATCTTTTTCTCAATTCCTTTGGAACACAGACAGGACTTTATAGTTGTGAGATGTAATGTTGTAGATACAATGTCTTAGATTAATTATTTACCTGTTTTAAAACCTCAAAGTCTTTTGGACCAAGCTCATATTGAGTATTCTAATGCATGTAAACAGTCATTTTTAGAGGTATGCCTTTGCAAAACCTTAGTGACCTTAGAAACCCACTAGTGCATGCACAGTGAGCCAAAGGCTGCTTCTATGTTTAGCCAAGTCGCTGGGTTGTGTAGCTTGTGTATTTTGTGTGCGGGCATAGTAAATAAGGTGGCTGAGTGAGTTTGCAGGGGTGGGCATTTACTCCAGGAGTCTATCGGTGCATGTGAGCATTTGTGCATATCTTTGAGTGTGGGGGAAATGGGCAATTTGCTTCATGACACCTGAGTATCAATCACTGTCAGCACACAGCCCAAATGAAGTGGCATCACTGGGGCCATGCTGTGGTCAGAAGAGAGGGGAATAAATACATGAATATATGACTAAAAACAGGGCATGGTTTTGTGGGGACCATGGAACAACTATAGTGTATTACCAAGTGTTGTTGATTACCAAAACTGCAGATTAGACAGAAGAAAACTCATTGCTGTGTCATCCATAGAGAGTCTGTGCGGACAGGATTAAGCTGGGCGTCATCCTTCTGTGACAATGCAGTTTTATAAAGCTTCTTCAAGAATGGAGAAAGCACTGACACTTGAGGGGTACAGTAAATGTCCTTCAAAGCATGTTATTTTCTGAGATGTCTAAATGACCAGTAGATCTTGCTTGAAGCCATATAGACCCTGTCAAAATGTGTAAACAGAAAGTTCTAAATTCCATAATGGAAGCAACTGGAGGCAAGACTAATACATTTTCAATGGTGAAATTAGAAAGTTAGCCAGAAAATATTGCAAATCAAGATGGTTTTGACAAATGCCAACCACTCTGCTACATGTAGGACCTACATGTAGCAGAGTGGTTGGCATTGTAGGTAATGTCAGAGCCTGGTTAGGAAACATTCGTAAATGTACCTCACATTGTATATTTATTTAATGTAACAGTTAGAGTTTTGACTAGTGGCAAAAATGTTGATGACCACAATCATTTTATCATTGTACGCTCAGAATTATTTTATCCCTCACCACAAACCACACTTTTTCATAAAGTTAACTCACTTTTGCTCCAGTTGCCTCCATTCCAGAACTCTGAATATTCCATATGACAAACATTATAAAGGGTCTATATGCAAACAGAACAATAGATTAAGACCGTCTCCAATGTGTGACAGAGTTAAGTGCTTTTGTTATATTTTAAAACCTTTGAACTTTGTTTTGGGATGAACTATTTTCTCCTACAGTTTTAGAGGAATGAACCGTCCCAATATTTAAATACTATATACTAAGACATAGACTTTATCATAATGGTACTTCTGCATCAGTTTAGCATCTTCTTTGAGCTCTCAACATTCTGCAAAGTCTTAAATAAATCAATAGTTTTTTTGGTTGTTTGGGATTTTGAAATCAAATGATGAAAAACAGAGACCAGTTAAACCCAAATTTGCAGTCCAGTAATTTTTATTCATTATTTACACACTAAATTAACACTCAAACAAGAATGGCTCCTAATTCAGTCAGCAGAAATGTGAAGAGGGGCTGCACAGTGGGGAGTTTTTTAATAAATAGAGAAGGTTGTAAAATGCTTGAGAGAGCTCTTGGGAGGGGGGCTAAAAATTTGTCTAAATAAAAACAACATTCAGTGCATAATGGAGCTGGAGTTCCCACTTAACCTCTGAATAGTGCAAACACGTCTCAAATATGGACAAATTAAGAGCCCAAATAATAAAATATTGAAGTGAATTAAATGCATATGCAGATGACTGAAGGACTAGGCTGACATTTCAGGGTTCAGCTCATTGGTCACCTTTGATAAGACATGGCTTCAAATCATCTGTCTCAACCAGATAACAGCGTCTGGTTGACATGCTAATGCTTTTTAGCAAATAGGAAGCTGGGAAAAGTTTATTAGCAGAGAAAAATATATTTAAATGTCATGAAATGTAAAGAAGTAGCAACAGTAAAAATCTAAAATTGTGAGTGACTTCCTACAAGGCATTACAGGCCTATCCTGGATACTATAAACAAGATCAGAGCAAAGCAATCATGTGTCACTTGTTGACCATTTTATAACCTATGGGATCCTTTCACTTAAGTGGATCTGGATTATGGAGACATTATTTATGTGAATGCTCCTACACAGACAATGCAACTGTTGGACTCGGTCTATCATGCAGACACACTGGTACATGTTCATATATAAATGTATTGATATATATATATGAGTCTGCTTCCTTCATATCTCTGTACATACATTGAACAAAAGACTGACTCTCTTTGTTCTCAAGATTTGTATTCATGATCTGTTAGTGTTCACACAGAAAGTGGGAAAAAGCCTTTGAATATTCTGCTCTTTCAACCTGGAACATCTTACAAAGCACCTTAAAGTTAACAGAACTGACCCCATGATCCAGTTTTAAACCAGTTTCATAGGTTTGATGTTGATTCTATGATGTGTCACTGTTTTGAGCCTTTTTTGACTGATAGTTAATGATGATTTGAACTGTTGTGTTATTTAAGTGCATTTTATTGTGCTGCTGTCTTGGCCAGGAATCTCAATGGGACATTCCTGGTTAAATAGCAGTATACCACATTTTACTCATGTCACACTTCTGAACTCCCACTCTGATGTTGGACTATATTTCTTCATGCCTGGCTGTGTTGAACTGTTCCCCGTTTCTATCATCGGTCTGACTCAGGTGAAGGCTCACAGGGAATAAAGTCTTCAAGCTCCATCTCAGATATGGCAGATGGTCAACTCTCATTTGTTTTCCCCAGTCCTTTCACTATATAGGAGTTCATATTATTGCCAGCCTGGAGACGCAAGATTTCTCACACACCCGGTGAAAAATGACAGATGGTTTGTAATGAAATGCAGTGTTTTTATTCTGATATATATGTCCTGTTTATCTATTTATCTGGCTTTGGTACAAATGAGATGTCTGTAGAAGTCATTTAAAAGAGTAATCACATAAACAAATATGACTGTAAAAGAATAGGGCTGTATACTTTATCAATGTTTTTTTGACTGGTCTGCTTCAATAAACAGGGCCTATGCACAATCCATCTGCACAGTTTGACTTGCCCTTCTCAATCCACACTCAATAAATTATTAATACACAAACTGTCTTGAT
Organism: Philypnodon macrostomus; assembly: GCA_036025475.1. Lineage (NCBI taxonomy): Eukaryota > Metazoa > Chordata > Actinopteri > Gobiiformes > Eleotridae > Philypnodon > Philypnodon macrostomus. The sequence continues at coordinate 7,260 of JAVQKC010054821.1, forward strand.
CTATTTTTAAAGTAGCTTGGGACACAATAGATTAGGATGTTGTGGGTTTGAAGCTCTATGTGGAGTCTGCATGGCTTCATTGTGTTCCCACTCTTCTCTCCAGGTACATTAATAAAGGCAAGAGTGAAAAGTTGTTGAATCTGAATGGATGTCTGCTAGTGTGTCTGTGTGTCAACCCTGCCATAACTGACCACTGTCCAATGTGTGCCCCGCCTAAGGCCCATAGTTGCTGGGTCAGGTCACTGGGAATAAATGGAAGTGACAAAATATGAACCAGAAAAGATTGGGGGAAAAAAGATTGATGCGGTCAAGAAGCTAATAAAAGTGAAGCTATATTGTTCTGTCTTCAGCCAAAACTGGACTTCGAGCCCTGTCCAGCCCCGCACCCAGAGGAGAGGAATTAACAATCTGTCTGTTCGTTTAGTGACTTTTCTCTTTCCACTGTGTACCTGCGAGGAATCTTAACAAGGGCCGTGACAGTGACAAAGCAAAATAGAGCCTAAGCCTTATGATGCATTTATTCCATATATAGATCCTGGTTAATATGCAGGTCACAGTACAGGTGTGGCGTTACTGAGAGACTGGGGATTTAGCACACTGTCTAAACAATATAACAAACAGCAGGGATGCATATTGGCAGAGTAGGATAAAAGTGAACGAAGAGTATTTACCAGGGGAAGTATTTAGACACATTTGATAGCTGTAGGGCCAAGCTGCTTAGTATTATGGTAGAGTGCATATGGGATTCATACCAAAGGTGAATGCTAAATAAAGAGTGACTGCGGAGATGATGGGAACAACTTCAATGGCATATATTCAAAGTTAAATTTGGAATAGACACTGTGCCATATTGTCCTTTTTGACATCCAACCCACGACAAAAAGCCATGGCTGACATTTGCAGTTTTTACGTAAATATATGCAAATTTGAGTAAGTAAAAAAAAAAGAAATTGCAAATAAGCATAATAACTTTTGTGTTTATTTGAACACTCTACTGGGCAATTTCATCAGTTAGATCTCGTTCGTCTGCCTGATGCCTGATGCTGTGTGTCTCAGATATTTGAGTAAAGCTGAAGCCTTTCCCGTGTTTGTTCATTAGAGCCACTAATTAGAAAGACAACATCAGTGCATTGACAAACACCTATAGAGAGGCGCCGTGCCCGGCTCCTTCCTGTGCATGTGTAAATGTGTTATTCTATTGATGTCACGTCTGCAGTGGCATTGATTCACACTGAACTGCACTAATCAACTAATCAAAGAGTCGCACACTGGCTGACCAATCCTATAGGCTCTGACAACTCACAGCTCAGTTAGTGTGGCGAAATACTCAGAGGTGGGTAGTAATCAGTTACATTAACTTGAGTAACTTTTTGAATAAATTGTACTCAATAGAATAGCTTTACTGCACAATACTTTTTACTTGAAGTAACTGTACTCTTACTTGAGTAAAATGGTGTAAATCTAGAAAGCGTAAGAGTACTTTTACTACAGTGTTATGTAAGAATAATGGCTTATTTTTTTTAAATATAATTTTCCTTTTTTATTTGATCTTTTGAAAATCAAATCAGTTTATTATCTATTTTATTATTTTATGTTTTGCCCGATTACAACACATTTAAACCAATAATCTGACATTACATTAAAACAGTTACTCACTAACATTCTTCCATATTTTATTCATGCATGTAAGAGTAATCCTGTAGACTGAGGAGCTGACCTTCTCAGGAGATGTTTAGTTTCACCTTTCTATGGTTATAGTTTAAGAAACCACACTATTCTATTTCCTATTGTTTGCATTGACTGTAATATGACCACCATGGGGGAATGAAGGCCTTCAAGGGACTGACATAAACCAACAGCTATCAAAAAGATCAGAAAAGTGTCTACGTCTAGAAATTAAACATGCATGTCTGGGGGGCAAAACCTGTTGCAGCCACTTGAGCAATCGTAATCTCTAACTTCCTTTATGTCTTTATGAGATTCCCCAGCTGTCGCAGCCACATGTGAATGTAATACCTCCATGTTCTGGGTCAAGCCCCATAGTGACCCAATCAGACGCACACGGGGGACCATAATAGTGCGGCTGCTAAGAGCCATTCTCGAGGCAAACACCCTGGAGACAAAGGGATATTTCCAGGACTGACACATAAGCAGGGTCAGTGCGCGGTTGAACGGCTCACACCAGTCAGAAGGTCTCGCTTTAATTGGACTTATGCGGTTCTGACCTTGTCCCACACACTGTGATTTATATCAACCAAGCTTGATATTTTCTTCAGCGAGAGGTTGAACGAGTCATTTGTGTAATGGAAATTGCAGTAGATAATGCTATGCTATGTTGTCTGATACAAGAGTGCCTCCTGAACTATACTTGGTGTGCGCCTATGTCTGTCAGTTCTCAACAACAGCGGCTCGACACCTGGTCCTCCCCAGTCGCTAAGCCTCTTATTCCATCAGTCTGAGTGGGAGCACAATTCCTGGGGAGAGTCCTCAGCTTGACTGATTGTATCTAAAGTACTGTATGATTCATAGGTTAGCAAGCGCCACTGCAGCTAAGACTTTGAGTAAAGACACGGTGCTAAGTGCCCACTTTTCTCTTTCAAAACCACAGCCCCATATATGTCCTGATGCCTGATGATGCATAGGTGAGGAATATCTGTGTATGTGTGAGTACACCTGTTGTACTGCATTTTTGAAAGAACACTGCAGCAGGAGGCCGCACCTGCAGGGGGAGCTAAAGTCAAAATCAACCTACCACTTCACATAAAAAAATGACATAATTATATCGGCAAATGACGATATTATGGAATCACCTGACCTGGATTGAGTTTGGTACTTCTACGATTAATGAATGAATGCCCTGAAGCACTTTTATTGAGCCAATAATCCTGCTGAACATAAAAAAATCGCATGAATTTTGACACATTGATCCGGGCAATTGTATAATCAAATAGACCCTTCCCAAGTTTGTCGGGGTTTGGGGGTGAGGCCTCTTAATTGCTCGTTAACAATGAGTGACAT
>JAVQKC010054842.1:0-18385 GCA_036025475.1 Philypnodon macrostomus
TGCATTCTCTTGATGAGCTTCAAGAGGTAGTCACCTGAAATGGTCTTCACTTCACAGGTGTGCCCTGTCAGGGGTAATAAGTGGGATTTCTTGCCTTTTCATGAAAATAAAGAAAACTCTTAGAATGAATGAGGTGTGTCCAAACTTTTGGTCTGTACTGTATGTAGTAAATAATATATAGTATAGCTCTATTCTGCAAGGGTACAGAAATAACGCAGTAATTCTTTAAAGAAAAAAGAAAATTCTGATAAAAATCTTTCATTTCAATAAATTTTAGCCAACCTTCATCAATCAAAAGTAACACTGGTGATAACATCTATGGCTTTATTAATAACTGTAATCTTAAAAACATGTTAGTAGTCCTATTGTTTCCCATAGGCTCTATCTGTATGATAAATCAAATTCTGAATGGATGACTCGGCCACAGATATACCTAGACAGTCACAAAACAATGGCTTACTCAGAACACCTAGCACACACAGCCTGAGCTAATGTAACACTAATATCGAGAAGCAGTCTCATTATGGAGATATAAACAAAGACTTTCTTAAAGCTTTCTTGAATCACTGAAATAATCCTTGAATTCCAAATGCGTCTGTATCTTTATCTTGCTCTTTGTGGAAATCAGCGGTATATATCTTGTCTTTGAAGAGTCTCTTTTCCTCCAGACTTCATGAATAAATCTTTCCACTAGGAGCCTCACTATTTGCACTCTTGTGTGGCTCACTTGGCCTCCTCTTTTGCACCACTCTGGATTTCTGACTTAATCTTTCCATGCTCTTCTATTTCTCGCTGTTACCCCCGCCGGTAATTGCACACCTTCTTCCCTATCCTCTATCCTTTTCATCCATTCTTTCCAAGATATCCTCGCTGTAAAGGGCCAGCTCTCATTGGTTCCCGGGTTGCCAGATAAGCTTATAATCAGCAGGTTTGGGCTGTGTGAACCGCTGCTCATTAGACACAAGAGAGGGAGGGGGCACAGGGAACCAAGGATACAAGTTCTATTTGTCCAGCATTGTTCAGATTAAAAAAGGCTGGACGGTTGGCTATTTGAGCTTGGCAATAAACGGGTCACAGGGGTATACGGTAATGAAGGGACAAAAACACACAAACAACCAAAGAAAGCACACAGATCAACACAATGGCAATTAATACATAACACATAATGCCAGCAGACACAAACACTATTTTGTATAACTAGTTATTGTTAAGATATACAACATTAGCATAACAATGAGAGTGTGTTCAAGTTATAATCAGTAAGTAAAATGAAAAGCTGGGGAGAATATGTAAATGATTGAAGGGTTTGATGAACACTAGTTTACTAAATTCAAATATTATAATAAAGATGATTTGTGAAAAAATATAGACTTGTGATCTTTTAGAGGGAGTAATTCCAGTTCCCCTTTAGGTTGCTATAGTAGATCATCTTTGGACACAATAGTGAAAACTATACAATATGTGTCACACGCTTTGGTATTTATTTGTTTCTCACAGGGTCGCTTCAGCAGTGGCTCCCACAGCTCAGAGGAGGCCGGTGGAGGGGGGGTCCAGCACACTCAGATGGTGGTCCAAAGCCAGGTCCAGGGTATGGGCCCCGAGATGGAGACGCAGCTACAGAAGTGTGAAATTCAAACTAATGAACCACTGATGGGCTCACCTCACAGTAGTCCTGGTGAGGACATCATATTAGCCTGCGTTTGTATTATATACTCATTTATAAACTTTTAAATCTCTCTTTCAGAAGAGGATTTGAGCTGCAGTAACAAGGAGGGGAATAGTGAGGGAGGGGCCAGTGGTTTTTGGCCTCTATTGCATCTTCCTGCTGAGTTCTTCCACCCTGCAGAAGCGGCCCTCCCTGCCCCACCGCGCAGCAGGAGCCTGAGGCTGTCCAGGGGTCTCAGACTCACTACACCTGCTTCATGGGCCTCACTGCACTCTCCTGGAGCTCCCAGCAGGAAGCTCTGCACACAGGTAGGAGAGACAATAACTATGAGACACAAAAAGGGTCTAAGATGAACATTAAGCTATTATAGCTCTTATATAACTTATTTGTCTTTGCTCTTGTCCTCAGTACCCGTCCCACAGTGACTCGTCTCTGGCCACAGGCAGCTCTGAGGGCAGCCTACAGACCACTCTGGAGGAGGGGTTGAGCTTCAGTGTGTCTCCCCCACAGATTCTTGAGTGTCCTTTGCCTCCAGCACCCCAGCCCCTCGTCTGCCCTGTACCACTGCCCAAGGACACCTCTGGCCTGTCCTCCCCACTGCAGACCCTAAGGCCCAGGCCCACCCCATCATCAGCTCTGACTCTCCAGGCCACCAGGGGGCACCAGCGCAGTCAGAGCAGCGGCCGGGGCAGCACCAGCCCGGGATACACCCGCGAAGACTCCATAGACCCCTCCGACGAGGACCTGGGTATCGTCATCGGGCCGTCCAGCCAGGCGGGCAACAGTGAACACTTGTCTGATGCACTCAGCAGCCTGTCCCTTACTTCTCTTCTAACACCTAGTGCTGTGGTTTACCCTGCAGGAGCAGTGAAGAAGTGCAACAGCACAGGCAGTCTGGAGCAGGGTGGCATGCTGCTGTCCTCTCGGGGCAGGGACGGGCGTAGGGAGATTCTGGGGTTAGAGCTGATGGACCGTCAGGACCTGCTGGCTAACCCCTGGAGCGGGGTTGTCGTGGAAACAGGAGGAGGGATAGGTGACAAAGAGCAGGGGCTGAGAGGTAAGAGCTCAAGCCAAACCACAGTCGGGCCTTGTCGAAAAGACAGATGAAACCTGCTGATTCTCTGCATTTGTTGCACATTCCTCGGCTCTAAACCATCACTGTCCCTCTCACTCTGCCTGCATCAGTGAGAGCAGGACCTGATGATGTGTGGTGTCCTGTATTCCAAAACCAAACCCTCATTTGCCCCATTTCTCTGTCCTCCTGTGTGCTACATAAGGGAATGGTCCTGGTTGTAGTGAGCTAGAGTTTAAGCCCAAAGGCTGGGTACAGAGTGCCCACTGAGGAGCTGCACCTGTAGAGAGCTACAGTCCCATTGGACGAGCAGGACACCTGACCAAAAATAGGAGCTGAGATAAAAGAGCCTGACCTGGAATTACAAGACAAACACTGTTGTTGCTCAACTGTGTTTCTTTTACTGCTGCTTGGGTTCACCGAGGTTCAAAATGCAAAAATAGAACTTTACAAAACTGAAATCCTCATCAATGCCAATTGTTTTGATTCATTTATACTGTATATGTTGGAGGCAGTGTGGCAAGTAGGTGGCTTGAAAACCTTGGAAGCAGAATTTTGAAGGCAGGTCATACGTTTGGCTTGAGAAGCAGAAAGAGGATCCAATGTCCATCTGCTCTGGCAGACGGAGACAACAGGTCCGACTCACTCTGGCACCAAGGCTTCTGCTGAGATCCAGAGTTCACTGCCTCTGCTATCCAAGGCATAAATCAGACCATTCTTCACTCAACACATCTATTTTTCGAAAAAGTGGATAGTCATTGACTGATCCAAGGGGCTAAGATTGGCAGTGTAAAATGAAAAGAAATGGGCAAATTTGCGGAGGTATAACCTTGCATGGACTGTTTTGTGAAATTGGTTATTTTTCATTCTCTCGCTCACCCAAACACGAAGAAAGAATTGAAGGGAGCTGTAGCGAATGGAGCTTTACCAACTGAAAATTCAATTATTTATTGACTAAAGTTAAGGACATAGTGGGCTGCGTGGGACTTTGACTGCATGACGGAATTGCATTGAAGTTTTTTTTTTACCTATGTACTGGAGCGTATTAAGATGTCAATGTCGAGTGATAACTTTGTGATTTCTATACAACTATTTTTGTAGAGAAGACAATAGGCACATACTAGTGTTTTCAACCCCCAGACTTGTTGTCTATGACTTCTTTGTTTGACAGTGGCTTCCAGTTTTATAATGTTTTGATAAAAGCGCGGACGACGTATAAAAAAAACAACCAAGCAAAAAATTGGACTTTGAAACTTGATGTTCCCTCCAGCACATTTCTTCACTGGGAACGTTCGGAAGGTTGTTTTTGGAACTACAAGGTGGATCCGTTTTTTGTTTTTTTTCTGCCATAGCGACTCGCATGAGAAATTTCCAGGGAACTGTTTTGCTTTCAGCTTCCTAGTAAATCATCTTTCAGAGCTTTATTTTGAAAAGATCTACAGCACAACATATCGGACACATTAGCGGTCCTTTAGCATGGTTCTGGGATTGCGATACTGTATGCTTTATTGATTTCATGATTTATTCCTTTTTATTTCTTCTGTTGATACTCAAAAGTACATTGTAGCTAACACTTTTGTTTCAAATCAGAACTGTAACTTAATGCAAACTTATTTTGATCTCGCTGTCCAAAGGAGATGTTGTCGTAGACTGTCCGCTCCATTGAGTTTGGAATATCAATTGAATTTGTCAAGAGGTGAAAATTAAGGTTGACTTTAAATCATGCAATGTTACATTCACAACACATTTTTTGTCACATTGTTGGGCAGTGATGGCTGAATGTAAATGTTGTGTGTGTGTGTGTGTGTGTCGCTTCAGGTGAAAGCCACTGCCTTTTCCTGGAGTGTCCTGTCCCTGTGAGCAGTCTACAGTGGGGGAAACAAGAGGCAACTAAGGGCTGTTTTAGCAAAGATATTGTTGTATCTTTTTGAGTACAGAAGACAAATTCTTGTGTCAATGAACATGGCATCAAAGGTTGAAGCCTGACTACACAGCAATAAATGTTCCATGTGTATGCCCTGCGAAAACTACGTCTATGTGATTCTTATCCAATTTTCATTCTGAAAGGCATGGGTGGCAGTGGTGTTCAACCAGACGGTCTCCGGTTTGAATCCCCGCCCGAGCGCATACTGTCCTTGTGTCCCTGGGCAAGACACCTAGCCCACATTGCCATTGAATGTGTTTGTGTGATTGCATGACTGTGATGGCTGCAACCGATTATGACTGAGTGAATGAATAATGCATGAAATTGTGAAGCATCTTTGAGTGTCTAGAAAAGCACGATATAAGACTAATGCATTATTATTATGTGATTCTTGTGGAAGTTTTAATAATATAGTTATATTATTATTATTATTATTTTATATTCTAGTCTTCTTTCAAGGGTTTATGCTTCCAGACAGGTTTAAAATGTGCTAGAAACTGATTTTTTTTTTTTTTAATTTTAAACAATATCAGTAATCTAATCACAAATGCAATATTTATCATCATAATCCCAATTAGATATTATTTTCAAAATTGTGCAGCCCTAATTGAGAATGTTTTATTTGTGTTTACCTTAGCCACAAACATAAGCTATTGGTATTTTGTATTTGAGGCTCCTACTATCTCCCATGTTATATCTTTATTGAACAGAACTCGGGCAGAAGATAATGACTGGACACAGGTGAGACCCATATTCGCTGTTGTTGTACACATCTAGACACAGTAAAAAAACACAAGATATGCAGTGGGAACAGTAGACCGCTGCAGACAGCTTGTCATCCACCTCCCAGACTCCACATTATGCATGCACGCTGAACGGTGGAGCTGTTGTTTACCTCACACCCCCGACTGCCCGGCCAGCCCTCCACCTCAGCTAACCTCCCCACACTGGAACACCCTGGGGCCCCTGTCCTTCAAATGTCACTGCCAGAGCACCCATGTAAGAGACAGAAAGTCCATGTGAGGTTCTGTAATTCAAGGTCCTGCTGGGTCTCTTTTAAAAGTGTTCTTTAATGGTGTTAGCCCATGTTTTTCCCTGCTCTTTCACCTTTTGAGTGCTCGGATGTTCAGTAAGCATATGCAAGAAGCTGGTTTGATTGATTTAATCTTAGTGCCCCCGAGACATCGAGGCTCAAGGTAATATTTTCAACTGACCTGGAAACCTGCTGCGTCCTGACTGAGGTAGTATGAGGAAAGCTTATTAAGGTTATATATTGACACCTGCAAAAGACTTTTCAAAAATTACTATTATGGTAACTCAATTTATGTATGAGATTTTAACCATGTTACATACCTGCTGTTTCCTCGATTATATTTTGTTTCATTTAGGCATGTTTGGCTAATTCTGGGTGCTGAAACACTGAACTTCTCAGGAGCTGGTTTCACCAGTGAAGTGGACGTTGCCATCAGGGGGAAATATGGCCTAAAGGGACAGACATGCAGTAAATCTGAGCTTTTTCAATGGAGAAAAAAGGACCAGCTCTCAAAAAAGTGTGTTTAAAAAATTGCTGAAATTGCTGGGTTTCAAGTTGTAGAATGTGATAACGTCATACCCTCAGGCGGAGGGCCGAGGCCAGAATTCTGTATTAACTCTATGGGGTTTTTATAATAACGATCACTCCAAAAACATGGTCCATTAACCCCCTGTATCTATCCAACCACACACAACTGCCCCTCCATCTCACATTAAAATTTATAGAGCTATAGAGTGTTGTGATGTCACCTGCAACCCAGCAATATCCTAATTCTATTCTAAAAGTGGCAGCATATGTTTCATTTCAATATCACTGTAGTTATAAACCATGGTAAGTGAAATATGTCAAAATGTATCTAGAAATGACATCACACAAAAAAAGTGCGTCCAGTTATCTCTGGATACCAAAGAGAGGAAAAATGCAACTTCTTTCAACATCATTTTGTTTTCATCAATGTGTTTGTTTATGGGGGGATTCAGGGGGGGCTTCTAATCCAGAAATCAGTAAATGAGGTGTTGTGTTCAGGGGCTGTCCCACCAGCAAGACTCCTCATACAACCTGGGAATGTGAATTGTGCGTGTGGATTGTTGATTGACCAATCTCTTATATAATCTTTGTTAAGTGTGTGATTCAGATTTTTACTTTGCCGTCCACAGCTGAGTCCGCCGGACACACATGCACAGTTATGAATCCGGTGGTGGTGAGCTGTCAGAGAAAGACGTCCAGGGACATGTCCAGGTCGATTGACTATATCGGAGAGAGAGAATCCATGAGGTGCCAACAAAGGCTGAACTCAAAGTCTGAAAGTCTCCCAATCTCTACATTAGCTTTGAAATACATCACTAATGAGTTAATGTTATGGTTTGGGTGCTGATTTTGCAGAAAGATGTTACCATATGGAGTGCATACAGCGCAACGAGTACACACCATAGCTAAAGGTAAATTGTGGGATTGATGTGAATTTCATTGTATTTGATTATATGTTTGGAACCTATAGAGCCTCGAAAGTCACATTTTGTTATAATTTTGTGGGCTCCGTGTGAACTACATATTGAAATTGTAAGAGTTGTAAGATTCTGCTCTGCGGCCTCTGAGATGTATCCTGTCACAAGTAAAGAACAATACAAGAAAAAATTCAGTATCCAAAATTCAGTACAATTATGACAGGGATGTTCAAACAAAAATACAAACTCCAGCCACAAGGGGTCAGTAAAATAACAAAGTATTACAATGTATATATTTTTTTGTATATTTTTAAGATTATTTGATAGAACAGTGGAGATGAACATCAAAGGGATTTGATAGAATGGGGTGTAACATTCAGCTAACTGTCATGGGCCGGATTCAAACTCACATTGCTAATGCTAATGCAAACGGGGCTAATCACAGAACATTTTCTTCTTAGGCTAACTTCTCTGCTGTCCAATTGATTTTCATTTTCAAATTACTCAAAAGAGCTGGCGTCACATGATGTACAGTATTTGTGCTCTCTGAAGCAGGTAGGGAGTGTGTTGAAGGATCAGTTTTAATGGCTTTCACTACCTGCCTGTTCCCTGTTCCTATGACAGGCCTGTTTTACCTCAGTAGTAACATACAACGGTGCAGAGGAACCATGTGACAGCTGTTATACTGAGATTGGGAGCGGTGCTGACATGGCTACTTTGGGCCCGGGGTGTGCTTTCATCATGATGAATGATTGACTGCCTCCCTCCACACACCTGCCCGCTGCTTTGTAAGATAATGGTGAAAAATAATACAGAGTGCTTTATGCTTACAGAGAGAATTCAAAGCTCGCTCTCCTACGAAGGATCGTGTTTACAACAGCGACTTTTTTTCAAAAGCCAGTTTGAGCTGTCACATCTGAGGCCGGCTCGGTTTGAAACTCCGCACATTTCCCTTGGTGCGTCTTAAGGTTGGCAGAATTCACGGCGTATTATCACAATCGACTTACTGTATTAGTGTATTAGTGGTGGAATGTGATGGACGTAAGCAAGTGCTGGCCCATGCTTCACCAGCGGTTTCCTGCTTTGCTTGACAGGCCTGGTTACATAATACATTTCTGTGTACCAGAGGTGGCTAGTACTCAGTTACATTTACTCAGTTACATTTACTCAATTACATTTACTCATTTACATTTACTCAATTACATTTACTTTTTAAATACATTGTACGCCATAGAGTAGCTTTACTGCACAATACTTTTGACTTTTACTTGAGTAATAAAATTTAGAAGTAACTGTACTCTTACTCGAGTAAAATCTAGAAAGAGTAAGAGTACTTTTACCCACCCCTGTGTGTCATGTAAGAACAGCTTTATGTGAAAAATGTGATGATGTGGAAATTCTGTTATTTATGTTTTTAGTTTATCTTTTGAAAATATCAAAATCTGTTTATTATCTTTTTATTTTTTATCTAGATTACCACAAAATTAAACAAATAATCTGACATTACGCTCAAACCCAGTACTTTTTACTCTTACTCGAATAATTATGTGAATGAGTACTTTTTACTTTTACTTGAGCAACATTATTTTGAAGTAATCATTGTGGGATGGGTAAAAAGATTCAACTCCAGCCACAAGGTGTCAGTATAGGAACACATGATCATTTCTAGAGGATTTTTACCATTGTGAGATTGATGTGTAGTATGGCTCAGTTGACAGAGTATGTATAAGAGTATTTTTCTATAGGGACTAAATCTTTACCATTGCAAGATAAGGCCTTGGCGGCAGTGGTGTTAAAGAATTATAGAATTACTTATATTTCCACAGAAGCAGGCCTAAACTTTAGAGTCAATTAGCTAAAATTACAGTCCAATGTAGCACAGTCAGCTCTCTATAATGATTTTGGCCAAAAACAGAAATGTGCAGCATGAAAGAACAAACACAACCTTATAAACTCCATTGTTTACAAAGCAAAAACTAAATTTAAAAACTGCCCTCGAAAGCAGAGTTACATAAGGTTAATGAATGCGCAAGTTTGCTGAATTTGTACGAACGTTTGGATTTGCTGCAGCCGAAAATCAGTTCATAGTTTACCATTTGAATCAGGTTACATTCAGACAACTGATGTATTTATTTGAAATACTCGACTTACACCTTATTTAAATCCTACCTGCACCTTTGTATTTTTATTGTACTTTTTTATTAAATGTTTATATATTGTTACTTATCTCTTTTTTGCACACTTTTCTCACCATGTACTATTACTGCATGCTACTAGTACTTCATGACTATCTTAGCGAGTCTAACGGTTCTTCCGATCCAAAGCATTTCATTGCATTTTTTTGACCCTGTGTTGAATGTGCATATGACAAATAAACTGAAACCTGGTAGCTTGTTATTTAGCTAGGACATGAAATAAAATTATGGTTGGCGGTCACAAGTGATTTATTCAATCACACAAATATTCTTATGAATGTTCCTCCTCTTTGAAATCATTTTCCTCTCCATTTTCTTTGGAAAAAAGAGTTAGGCAGCCCAGGGGAGGTGAGCTATCTTGGTTAACCATCCTTCAGATATCACTAACATGTCTTGATGCTCTTTCCAGTAAGTTCAATTTATAGTAGAAGAGAATTTAAACATCTACCACCTTCCTAATTGGATGATAATATACATGTCAAATTAAGATCAGTCAGACATGTAGGCTCTCCTCTCGCCTTACATACATGCCCTAAAGGCCACAGTTACTCTTTCATTGAAGCATGCCAATCTCCCAGCGACTCATCACTTCCAGATAAAAGGGATGAACTTGCTCATTCCCCGGAGTTGATGACAGCGGATCCGACTTCCAGGTCAAGACCAGTCAAGATCATCTGTAGACCTCTAACCACAAGGAAAACAGCTGGTCTTGGCTATTCCTCCAATGTCACTCATGAAGCATCAGAGCTGAGTCAACTGCATCAAACCTGCGCTGGCTGCAATCCCACACAACCGACTGTTATCTTCACCATCATCAGGATCTATGATGGTGAAGATGATTGCAGGGTGACTGGGAACTGTATGTAAGGGAATTTGACATCTGGAGAATTCCCATGTTTTTCTCTGTTGGTGGTATTTGCAAGTCTTTGTGATGCATCCAAGTGAGTCACAAGTAAAAGTCTATGCAGGTTCATGAGGGTGCTCTAGAATATATTGGGACAGGTAGGCAGAAGTAAAACACATTGGTCTAAAGCTAAAACAACCATCTAAAGAGGATTACTGTTTGTGGCCCTGGTGTCCTTATCAGCATTGTTTGTTATCAGTTATCACTCAATGAAGGCCCCAAACAGGTTCCACACCATATAAAACAAACCTGTGATGTGGAGACACTGTTTGGACATGGTGCAGAGGTGCAGGTGTGTGGGATAGAAGGAAGAGTGTGAAGAGCAGACCACCTACAATTATTAAAGGAGAGACTGACTTAACTGATTTGAACTTCAATACATTTGGTCCAGAGTGAGCAATTACGGACCAGCACCCCTATTCTTGTACATAGCAACAATCCTGGTCAGAACCTAGCTGGAGGATTAGCTAGGTTAATGGGGCAAACTGGAGAACTTGCAAAGTCCATAGAAAGACCTTGTCCAGGACTCTCTTTGCCATTGTTACATTAAGTCATCTACCTCCATGTTAATGTGTACTAGTATTAGATTGATGTATTAAACAAAGTACATGTGCCCGGAGACACAGCACCATTTACTGTGGATTTTATTAGTCTGCATCTTTTAATATGGCCGTTTGAATGTTTGATGTCACAAGACCTTCCTGAGTCAAATGGTTAAGATTTAGCTCAGATGGCATTTAGTCAAGTCTAAATCATTTTATTTTCAATAATAGTTGCTGTAGCATCACCAAAGAATTCAAAATGCACTCCAATGCAGTGTTAGTAAGAGTTACACACACGATTTTGCCAATAGACCGCAAAACAGCCCAGTTCCCCTGTTCTGAATTTTTTTCTTGGGACTGACTTTTTGAACAGAACCTTGTCCTCATGATAAACCAACAGTAAATTATCCTTGAGCCTAAAAGCTCCTTGATAGATTACAAATCTGTTTAATGTTGTTTTGCAGCATGTCATGCCCAAAGTCATGATTTAAACAGTGAGAGCTCTCAGTAAACACAGACAGCCCCTCTCCATAAGGGCTCCTCATTCATCTCCACATCCCAAGGACACTGACAGCTGGCCCCTGCGACGGGACAAAGGACCAGCAGTAGCTCCAGCAGAGAGGGTTGGCCCAGAGCTCTCTATAATGGGGAGTGTCTGTGATTCTCTGAGGGTTAAAAGTCCTAATCCTGTTCCCATTCTCTGTGGCATAAGGATTAGTCAGGCTAAATTAATGCATCCTTCAGGTTAGAGCCTAAGTTTATACACTGTAAAACCCAGTAACAGCATTCTGCCTAATACTTTACCTGATTTCAACTGATGGTTTTAAGATAATAGTCTGTTTCCTAATGGCAAAATTGCATTATCTATCACATTACAGTCATTAAGACCCTGGTGGATAACTATGCAAATTCTATGTGATGACTAAATGAATTGATGAATAAAGCTTCCTTCATCTCCTCCTTGCATCTTTTGGCAAAATCATGTGTCTTGCGTATTTGAGACTGACTCAACTGATTTGAACTTTTTAAGTACCACTATAAAGACTCAATTTGTTAAGTTCTGACTATGATTATGATCCTGAAACTGTATAGGGGGGAGTTTGAGAAAATTTGACCAAAACAGCAAAGAAAAAAAGTGAATCTTCGAAATGCCCATGCCAGTCCAGAGAACCGCTCGCTGATGTCCCACAGTTTGTTAGCCGTGGCGTCATCGGTAGCTTTAGTGTACAGTGTCCGTGGTAGTTTGAAAAGTATCGTCCGTTCAAAGTTCTTGAAGAGCATCCTCACCGGCTTCAGGACCAACGTGAGCAGAGAGCTGTTGTGATGAACCAAATCTGACTTGTTTATGACTCCTGGGTGCAGACAGTAGCAGGAGTGTATAGTGTGAGTTACTGAAATGAACTTGTACCTTACAGGTTTTACAGTGTATGAAAGAGGCCCCCTTTAATCAAAGCCTTTTATTCCAACAATAGTTTGACTTCTGCTCTTTCTGTGTACGCATCTTTGTCAATACTTCACCTCTGGCACTGGTTACAAATGAGAGAGACTTTGCATTAATTTTATTAAATTGTGGTTCAATTTACCTAAACAAAGACATAGTTAATGAGATTTTGATGCCAGCGTTGAAAAAGCAGGTTTGTTTGTCCCTTCTTAGTGGTAGGCTATATAAATATTCAGATCCAGTTAGTTGTGACTGCAGCTAATCCCCAGCAGAAGACTCATCCACGCAGGGGCATATTTGAGGGCAGCTGAGCGATAACTCATCAAGACCTCAAACATAGAAATGTACCACGAGTCTGCTGTTTACACCTTTTGTTCCAGCAGTAATGGAGGTCTGAACTGCGAGATTGTGAGATTAAACTAAAGTCACGCTTATGGTCAGTAACTGTTCATATAAGGCAGGGGTGTCCAAACTTTTTTCACTGAGGGCCACTCTCTGAGGTGACCGATTTCGCTTCACCAAAAGTCCTCTTCATTTTCTGGACACATATCTTCTGACAGTTTTTTTTTTTACTTAGTGTCCCTCTATATAATAACCACAGAGAATAGTGGAAGGATATCTTGTTACACATTGAATGCTGTCTTTTAGTTGGATTATGTAAAGTCACAGGCAGTAAAGAGACTTTTTGGGCAAATTGAGAGGTAAGCCTGAGGGACACAAAAAATTGCTCTGCAGGCCGCATTTGGCCCCCGGGCCATAGTTTGGACACCCCCGATATAAGGTATACAATAACAGCAAAGAAACCCTACCTAAACCAAATGATTTACACTTCAAATACTGGTAAAATGATTGCATTGAGTTTAGAAAGTCTGAGAACATGGCTAAACCAGGACTAAATCATGTCGAAAACATGTCTGCCCATGTATGCACATCCATGGAAAACTATCATTGTAAAATCATAAAAGTATATGCCCGTGAAAAAGCTAAAGTTTACTATTTTCAAAGCGTGCAGATAAAACGTCATCCAGCAGGAGCATTTGTCGGCCAATTGCTTTTACATTTCAGACCACTATAATTCACTCACTGCTTATTGGTTTAAGCAAGTGGATACTGGTATGTTGTTTAAGTAGAAACAGGTGTTCAGTAGCTGTAAGCAGATATACAGTATATTGTCTACTATTGTATGTTTTTGTCTGCATATGCCCTGTATGTCCTTGTATCGTCAACATTTCAGTTCATACTTGGTTTATTCATTATTTAGCTGGTGCTCGTGTGTTCTTTATGCCTTGTTTACAGTGTAATAGCCACTGGTTTATGTTTCAATGACACTCAGAGCACTTCTTGCACAGAGGAGGACGGTGAAGACAGGCAGAAAAACTGTTGCATATTTGAGTCCTGCGTTGGCGCCTGTGTTCACACCACTGCTGTCAATCATGTCGGACTGCCACTGAATCAGCATGGGGCTCTTGGCAGTAGCTGCATGTCCTGGATAACTTGAACTCAGTGTTGACTCAGATTTTTTAATGTATAATGACCAGAGGTGCATAGTACTCAGTTACATTTGCTCAATTACATTTACTTGAGAAACTTTTTAAATAGATTGTACTCCATATAGAGTATCTTTACTACACAATACTTTTTTACTTTTACTTGAGTAATAATATTTTGAAGTAACTGTAATCTTGTAAATCTAAAAAGAGTAAGAGTGCTTTTACCCACCTCTGTGTGTCATGTAAGAACAGCTTTATGTGACAAATGTGATGATGTGGATATTCTGTTCCTTGTGCCTTAATTTTTGAAAATATTATCTACATTTTGAGTTTGAAAATATCAAAATCTGTTTATTATCTTTTTATTTTTTGGCCAGATTACCACAAAATTAAACAAATAGTCTGACATTATTTTCTACTCTTACTCCAGTAATTATGTGAATGAGTACTTTTTACTTTTACTTGAGTAACTTTATTTTGAAGTTACGGTACTCTTACTTTAGTAAAAATATTGGCTACCTCACCCACCTCTGATAATGACACTTCAAAACTAAGTAAACATTTATGATCAAAAGTTTAAGTTACAGTTGTATAGCAGACCTATACGTTTTTCTTGAGTTGATTTTTCATCTTTTTGAGAGTGTCTCTTACTGTTCTGGCAGATTTTTCAGTATGAGAAAGCACATAGACTGACTATAGTAGCTTTCAAATTTAAAATGGTTACTTCTAATACACAGAAATCACAGGAAGATGAAAATAATAACCTGATCAAATTCATTTTAAACTGTTGTTTATTTGGCATCTCTAATATGATTGTTTAATACTGAGGTACTAATTGAGTTGATGCTGAAATTAAAACTACACATACATAAAAATTTCAATCAAAGCCCAACCTGAGCTGTTCTTGATTATTACAATACTACAGATGGTACTAAAATGGGCCAGACCTGACTGTGACCTGTTCATAGCTAATTCATCCGTTTGACTAAATACACATTGCAGTATCTTCTTAAAGTGCCTATAAAGCTAAGCACTACTTAAGACACACTGAAACCAGCGCGGCCTCATCACCCTGCCCTGTTTGTTACTGCTAGGATTAAAGAATAACTTTGATAATCATGATGACTGCAGACTTCTGAAATGCACCAAGACTTGAACAGAAGCCAACAATTACCAGTCAACACAGGGCCATTAAATTGAAATCTGCTGACCACGTTCCAGACAAGCCCCCAACCCCAACCAACCAGGGCCTCTGATAACATCTAACCCGGCTACACTGCTCCTAACCCTGGCTTAATCATGCCAAGCCACTGCCAGACTCCACAGAGATCCAGCATTCCCCACAACTAACAGAGAGGAGTGGCCCAACAGGAAGTGTCCGGGCTGTGCTGAAGTCAGTGTATCGCCAGCCGCAGGGTGGTTAGGCCCAGGGAGAGTGGGTTAAAATGTGATGCTATCTAAATGCTGCATATTAGGGGTTTAGTTTCTTCTCAGGGGATCGTCAACTCAAAGTAAGTCTTAATTGGCTTCATCACACAGTTGTGGTGATTGAAGACCACCCCAAGACTCTAGGTTTTCAGAATTTCAACTTCGAATGGGGAAATAGTCTTATTTTTGGACGCAGTTGCAGTCTCTCTGTTAAAAAAGAACTGATTGATTCATGTTCTTTTAAGGCCCCTGTTCCCCTGCTGACCACGCCCACTTCATTGAAAGTAGTAATTTTATTTCTTCACATATCTACGTACAAAGAAGGTCACCCTCTCAGTCAGAGATGGGTAGAGTAGCCAGTAGTTACTTTAAATAATGGTACTCAAGTAAAAGTAAAAAGTACTCATTCACATAATTACTCGAGTAAGAGTAGAAAAGTACTGGGGGAAAAACTACTCAAGTCCTGAGTAACTTTTTGAGCGTAATTTCAGATTATTTGTTTAATTTTGTGGTAATCTGGCAAAAAAAAAAAAAAGATAATAAACAGATTTTGATATTTTCAAAATATAAACTAAAAACAGAAACAATATTTTGAAAAATTAAGGCACAAAGAACAGAATTTCCACATCAACACATTTTTCACATAAAGCTGTTCTACAGAGGTGGGTAAAAGTACTCAAGTAAGAGTACAGTTACTTCAAAATATTATTACTCAAGTAAAAGTAAAAAGTAGTAAAAAAGTAAAAGTACTAGAAAGAGTAAATGTAACTGAATAAATGTAACTGAGTAAATGTAACTGAGTACTACCCACCTCTGCTCTCTGTATACAGACATACACGGTTATCCTGGTGCCATCATATTACCCAAAATACAATTCTCAATTTTGTTTGGTTTTGTTTTAACACCTGCAGTTCTTTGATATGACATTCATTATAAAGGTAACACAATCACATCCAACATGACTCAGGCGTCTCCTCTATATTTCACTGAGAAATCAACAGGCTGACTTTTGACCCCTCTGGTTCCCATCGTCCTCTTGACCCTGGTTCCTGAAGTAAACTAGGGTTACTCACAAATTTGCACAAAGGTTAGCACTGGGTCACTTTGGGTAGGCCGGAAGTTTCCGCCTCTGTAGCTCGTCTTGATAACATTTGGCTTGTATTAGAGTTGAGAGGGTCAGGTCACTGTCACACTAACACCACTCTTAACTGGTTGCATGAGGACAGTGCAAATTGGAAAGCGTTTCAGGCATCTAAGTCAAAGCGAGGGAAAATAACTCACCAGATGTGTTCAATTTAAGACAAGCATTCAGAATTGCTAATCAGGTCGCTTACAGTGCATTTTGGTGAAACGTGCTTAATATACAACTGCTGAACGATCTAAAAGAAATGTCAGCTCAGCAGTGTGTGACATTGAACAAGCATCATTGATATACAGCAGCATATTATTGAGGGCCATAATTATGTAAAAGTGTTTCCAATTAACCCCTCAATCTCCTCCTAAGGTCCCTAGTTGACTGACTAATGCCCCTATATCTGCATGTTAGACCGGTGGTCACTGTCCAGACTGCCCCCCGCCTTAGGCACATAGCTGATAAATAAATCAAATGGGCAAAAGAGAATTATTATGAAATGTGAATTACATGGACGATACATTCTCCGAGCTGTGTGTGTCTGTGCTGAGGTTTATCAGCTGAAGTAATCACTTTCAGGCGTACTGATCTCTAATTGTGATTATGTACTAAAAAAGCTAATTAACAACAGAAGCAGCAAGATGTATAATTTTGGTCTGCCATATTGAAACACTTTGTCATGTCAGATACCTTGGCTGAATGTGGTGAGTTTGGTGGTAGTTGGAGAGACATCGGGCATGGTATGGCTGCCACATCTCCGCCCAGAGCAGTTGTTGAGTCAATTACTGATACAATTACTGATCCTTATAAAGCTCTTTAAGAACGCAACAAGACCATGGGAAGTGCAATGTATGTAAATAAATGTGTGAATAATAAATTTTTTGTCAAATGATTTAGCTGTGGACACATGTAAAAATCATTTAATCCCAAATGACATACCTTGTTAACACACTTCCTCAAAAATGTAATTGCATTTCCATATAATGTGAGCCGATAGTCTTACACTGTCTGAAGAAAAACACACGTTTGTTTTGAAATGCTCGGGGCTGATGTTGTAACCAAGAGCCATATTTTGTCAGGACTTTTTAGACTGTTGACCCAAACCGTACTGTGTAAGGCCCCAGCTATCCCGAGATTATCCCTGAACTCTGAGTTACCTATGCTGGCTAAGCTAAACTCGGCCGTCCTGGCCCACACTGACATGGGTCATATGACAAACATACTGTACTGTACTCGGTTTTATTATTATTGAAGATTAGAGATTAGGGGAGGATTTGAATCATTTTCTGTTATTTATTAGTTTTTCCTATAAATGGCAGGTAGAAGTACCATCTTTGAGTTCATGCGGGAGGCCTAACAAAGCTGTGAGATCTCAAACAAACACTATTGTAAAGGAAATGTGTATTTGGGTAAAGCTATAAAACAATATGCTTCGAACACAAACTCACAGTAGCACCATACTGAAGGCATTTCTGAACATGTTCTTCTGTCTTTTGGCTGAAATGCAAAGTAAAAGTGCAATATATCATTAGATCAAGAATAGTTTGAATTACCAGTGGCATGTTCAGGCTTCACAGCGAGACCTTATTCTTACCAGAGACATTCCACAGTGGGCCAAGAGGAGCCACATTTTTAAGTCTCTATCTCCAAAATGTACAAATCCCCCAAGAATCTCACTCATGTCTTTGTAGGATGCTTTACGGACTCTGTTAAAAGTGACACATATAGCGAAGCAGCACATTATACTTCATCCAGGCAATAAATACATCACCATACAGATCCTTTAAAATGTTTGTCATATGGAATGTTGAAAATTCCGGAATGGAGGCGACTGGAGCAAAAATGAGTTAACTTTATAGAAAAGTAGGATTTGTAGTGAGGGATAGAATAATTCTGAGCATATAATGGAAAACTATTGTGGTCATCAACATCTCTGGAAGAATCAAGAATTTAGCCACCAGCCAAAATGCTAACTGTTACTAATGTGTACATACAATAAACATACAATGTGAGGTACATTCACTAATGTTTCCTAACCAGGCTCTGACATCACCTACATGTAGCAGAGTCATTTCTCCAAACCAACAAACAAACAATATTTTGTGGCTAATGC
>JAVQKC010054845.1:0-43497 GCA_036025475.1 Philypnodon macrostomus
GACGTCTACAGACACACCTCACAGACGTCTACAGACACACCTCACAGACGTCTACAGACACACCTGAGCAGACGTTTACAGACACACCTGTGCAGACGTCTACAGACACATCTCACAGACGTCTACAGACACACCTCACAGACGTCTACAGACACACCTGCGCAGACGTTTACTGACACATCTCACAGACGTCTACAGACACACATCACAGACGTCTACAGACACACCTGCGCAGACGTTTACAGACACACCTGCGCAGACGTCTACAGACACATATCACAGACATCTACAGACACACATCACAGACATCTACAGACACACCTGCGTAGACGTCTACAGACACACATCACAGACGTCTACAGACACACATCACAGACGTCTACAGACACACCTGTGCAGACCTCTACAGACACACATCACAGACGTCTACAGACACCTGCGCAGACGTTTACAGACACACCTGCGCAGACGTCTACAGACACACATCACAGACATCTACAGACACACATCACAGACGTCTACAGACACACCTGTGCAGACCTCTACAGACCAAACCAAAACAACGCTATATTCCTGAGACACGCCCCGTCGTCACAGTGACGGCAGTGAGCACTTCACGGAAAGTCTGACAGTCTGCATTTTAAAATGATGGTGTGAAAGTAAAGGTTTGTGAACCATAAACTTCTATATATTTTGATCTATAAGTCTAAGGGCCAGACAAACTATGATAAGAAGTGCCAGTTAGTCCGGAGAATACGGTACTTGTTTGAAAACTTACAATCTTAAAAGGATACTGACACAAATCTGGTTTAAGTGAAATGTCTTTTTAGTGCAGGCGTTCTACAGGAGTGTTGTGTCGTTGATGTATTGTTTGTGTGGTGTACGTTGTCATTTCTGGCAGGTAATTTCCTGAAGACACTGGGCAGCTGACTTGTTTTGTCCCAGCTCCAGTATGAACAACAAAAGCCAGAAGACATCATTTAGCAATCCACAAGAAAGTATCTTCGTTTACCAGCAAGAAAAATCACACCATTCTCATAGTATAGTTAAAAAGTAGTGACTGATGTTACGGTACAATACACTAACTGGCCTATTTAACAACTAACCCTGAACATATGGCCATTTCGCAATACGTCAAGGTGGGCAGCAGAAGAGCACACTAGGGTCACTTTATTAGGTACAGAGTCTACCTAATAAAGTGACCATTGAGTGTATAATAAATTTGTAACAGCATTTTTTTCCCTTAGTAACTAAACAAGAATAGTGTCATAACTGGTTAGTTATTCAGCTGTTAGTCAGTTCCCTGCTCATGTTATTTGGAGGTCATGCTGGATATTTTCGGGCATGTGCTACCCTTTTCACATAGGAACAACTAAATTATTCATTGCTGAGTATATCCACAAGTCAGTTGTTAAGCTTATCGTGTGTGGAGTTCAAACTGACGCAGACAGATTTCATCCAGCGAGTGTTTTTGTCTGTGTTATCACCGTGGCCTCACACTGAGAGGACCAAGCACAGTCTTTAGTCTCCTCATATCTCCAACAAAAATAGAAAAAGTCTCCAGATGAAATGAGCCAGAACATTTCTTTCTCTGAGTAGGCATCGTTTCATTGTTTTTACTCCATTGATTAGAACCAGCCAAATTATTTTCCGCAATGGCTAATTGAGCACTTATCGCTCTCTCTCTGCATGCCTTGATTTTGAGCCTTTGTGCGTGAGTATATATGATTATGTCTAATTAATTCTTCATGTCACAGTGCATTAAAATGACTTAATGTGTGAAAAATGTATTAGGGTTCTGCCATCATGTCAGACAGAGCTACTCAGGTGTCTCCAAAGTCTTTAAAAGCCCCTTTACCCAACACATGCCTTCAAACCTGCCTGAAACATTTATACAGTACTGCGCATGGAGTCGAAGTTGATTTAAGAAATCTTCACCTTTGAATGTCCTTGTGGGTTCAACTTGAAGCCTGCACATCACACTGCACTTGCTCATGTCCAATTCAGATTTTGCCTGTAGCCCATAGTTACACATCTCTCTCTCTGTCTGTCTGCCTGTCTCTCTCTCTGTCTCTGTCTCTGTCTCTGTCTCTGTCTCTGTCTCTGTCTCTGTCTCTCTGTGTCTCTCTGACTCTCTCACAATTGTTGATGCGTACCTCTGAGTTTGCACTAAAATAATCCGATCTGGGAATATGGATCAGATGTCTTTTATTACATTGGGCTTGTGTTGGCGCAAAGCTCAGTACAGCAAAATACACTATCAACCAAGCTATAAACCCCGGAACGCCATCTTATTCTCACCCACTTTTTGGTTTTATCTGTTGCATAATAATATTCTCAGCATAGTCATTGTATTTTCCATTTGGCTCTTATCCTTGAAAAGAGACTAGCTTGCAGCAGCACTTTGAGGAGGTTTGTGGTGTAAGAATACATTAAAGGCTTCTATCAGATCATTATGTAATATAGCTTTGGTCTTCATCAGCAGCACGCCAGAGTCATTGGGACAAGATATAATACAGCCATGCATCCCAGCCTACTGACAGTTTAAAGACACTGCAAAAAACAGTTTGTGCTTACAATCCAGATTAAACATCTACCCTTACTTCACTAACTAGTCATGTTATTATATGTGAATATAAGTGAAAAAGCTATTGACCTAACAGTATGTCTTCAAACCTGCCTACAACATTTGTACAGTACTGTATGTTAACCCTAATGAATGACTTGCCCCTGTTTGTGCCTGATAAAGTGCTATGAAACACTACATTTCTTATATTTTGTGATATCTCTGAACATCAATAAGACACTAATAAAATATGTATGGCCCTTTATTAAATTAACATTGACACATCGGCTTTATAGCATACAGAATATGTTTTAAACCATTATTGAATTATTTTGAGGCTAAACCCATGCATTATAAATGAGATGTAATGAACATAAGCTGCAGCAATAGGCTTGGCATCTGAAGTCTATCGTCTGCCATACCCGGCTCAAATTACTATTGGATCCAGATTCAATTACTTTTATGGCAATTGATTGATCTTGCACGGCACAATGGAACAATTAGATTCTCCCAAAAGTGCAAACCTTCCCCAACTTCACCCCGCAGACTTCCTGAAGATTACATTTAGTTTAATTCAAAGGATTTCAATTAGTACCGGACCCTGGTGTTTCAGTGCTGGGTCCCCATGTTGTTTCAATATTTTGTGAAGCTAATGCTGTGTCCTGTGTGTTCCTGTTTGTTTGATGCTAGTTTTCATTGATGTGTTTCTCTCTGCTTTGCTTGTGCTTTTTGTCTCAGCTTCCGCTAATAACGCCCATGCCTGGCAATCCCAGTCACGTAAGTTATATTGTCATTTTCTTTTTATTTGCCTTTTGCCTGTTGAGCTTAGAGCCACCCTGCTGCAGTTGGCTGGTTCTTTAAAGGTACCCTATTATGCCAGTTAGACCTTCTCGGTAGATGAACAATCCTTCACTTTTCTATGTAGATAGCTGAAGACCTCACCTTGCTACTACTTAACATTGTTTGCATTTGCTGTTGTAGTGAAGTGGGTCTGGCAAGTAGGCTAATCCTAATCTGAGTTTTTTTCAGCAGAGATTTTTAATAAAATAATATTTATAAAATGTAAATATGGATGGAAAGGCTAATCTAGAAGTCTCAAAAAATTACAAAAATAACACATAAAAAATAATAAGAATTATATGGCCACTTCAAAAGTCAAACCGCTCAACGCTTGCCAACTTTGACATTATTTACACACAACTAGATGCTTAATTCTGAAACACGATTTAGCCAAATGAAACACCAGACATAGAAGAGCATGTTTTTATTCTCAAAGTGTAATTTGCAGCCCGGGAGATGACACGCTGAAGAACATTTCTACACAGAATTTATCACAAGTCTTCAGAAGTCCATACCAGATCCATTTTCCCCTCATTAGTTTTTTATGGGCCATATGTTGAGCTGAAAAAAAAAGCCCAACCTCTGCAGGGATTTCAGATTAACAGCTCCCTCTAGTGAAAGAAATCAACATTTAGAGCTACCAGTAAAAGTAGAGTCAGCCCCAAAGTTAGCTCAAAGCACATTTTAATTCACATTGTTGTGGTGATAACATATGTGCTGTCTCTTCAAATAAAGATGAGAGGAACAACTACAGTCTCAAGAGTGTCAATCTTAAAATGAATGGAAATATAAAATACAACAAACAACAAACTAATTAAATATATCTCAATCTATCGATGCTCAAATCAAGTCTAAAATGGATTTTTTTTTTCCCTCCCATTTGTCTCTATTGTGTCATGGTTAGATTTGTGTAAAACTCACTTACAGCAGTCCTGATGATAATACTGATTGTCATTTCCCACAGTTCGTTTTGCACCCTACCGGCCCCAGGACATTGCCCTTAAACCCCTGTTGTTCGAGGTGCCCAGTATCACCATGGACTCTGTCTTCACGGGACGAGAGTGGCTGTTCCAGGAAATAGACGCTTACCTCAACAACCCCAACAGCAGCACCAACCACGGCGTCATAATTGTAGGAAACATCGGCTTTGGCAAAACTGCCATCATCTCTCGTCTGGTGGCGCTGAGCTGCCACGGCACTCGCATGAGGCAGATCGCTTCCGACAGTCCGCAGGCATCACCCAAACGTAAGCTGATTTCAATCAAACTTTATATACTCAATTTAGCAGTAACGGAAAAGGTTTCAAAAATCAATCCTGTATATTTGTATTACATAATATAGTTTTTAAGTTAAGTAAGAGTAATAGGTTCATCTAATGTTATGTAAATGACTTGCGTAAGTCTTCATGAGCATGTTGGCAGCGTCCTGTAGCATGTTGAGTGTTTCTTGTGTCCAGATGGAGAAAGACTCCCCCTCACCCAGCCCCAGCCCTCACATGGCACCCTGGGAGGAGGCAGCTGTCCTGGGACCCCTGAAATGAGGAGGCGTCAGGAGGAGGGTATGAGAAGGCTTTCATCTCAGGTACTAAACAAGTTCAGATGTAATAACCTTTCCCTTTATATCATATATTGTATTTGTATTTGTCTCTTGAAATTTATCTATCTATAATCATTTTGTAAGAGGAAAAATCTGGCATGAAATTGTGTAATGCCCAGCCTCAGTATCTAGTTAGATAGCTCAAAGGCCTATCTGAAATCAAACACTTTTATAATTATTAAGTCTAATTATAACTTGTGAAAAACTAAGAAATGCAAATTCTTTGGTAGCAAATGTGCTTTCAGCCTCCAATCTTCAATCAAGTCAAAGTCAAAGTGTACTGCCACCCACAGGTTATCAATCAAACTCTCACAGACCCAACTCCATTGGTGGTAGACTTCAAAAACACATCGAGATAAATTTGGATTTTTGTCTTTACCTTTGAAATGTTCAGAGTTGCTCACTGCTCTGTTAAATGTTGACTTGAAATGTAAAGTTAGACTATTTATGAAAAAACTTATTTTTTCTTGTCACACCTTGCCATTCCCCCCTGGTGCTTAGCCATCTGCATCCCCGAGCCCCAGCCTGATGTATTATGCACATGTGTTTAAAAAAGAAAAAACAACTTTGCCAGGGAGCCTTATGAAATATTTAAACCAGCAGAAAGCCGCTTCCAAGCCAAGCTATTAGATCTTGTTAACTGTGCGCATTAATAATTGAGCTTACTCCCCTTTTCACCCCTTTTGTTTTAATGGCCTTTCTCCCACAGTGACCGAGAAATTAGCATTTCATTCTGATTAGGCTATCTTCCCCCCCGGTCACTGCCACCAGCTCAGGTCTGACCTTAGTACCCTTCCTATAGGACCAACCTGTATCAACGTGTCACCGGGGGCCTTTTTATGCAAATACTTTTTTATTGTTGTTTCTTTGTCGAAAACGTAACTGTAGTTGTATCACACATGTTTCTATTAGTTTGTATGCCGAGGCGCTGGCCCACTGATTTCAGTTGTTTGCATTGGCTGTAGAAGTAGAAGTATAGCGGGCATGCTCAAGGGGACATGCATCTAATTTGAGCTTTTAACTCAAGAGAGAAAGCAACAGCTAAAAAAATGTGATGTCAATAAATGATACACTTTTAAGTTGCACTTGAAATGGAATTAATCCAGAAAGCTTACTTATGTATAGAATATGGTCTTTTTAATTATACAGGGCCTCCTCCATTTTGTCTAGACAGTCTCGCCAGTAAGACAATGTTGCACTAAATCTTTCATTCATTCCGACATTCATTTTAATGCCTTCAAGTTACATGGGTGTGAAATCTAACAGCTTAACACTTGACTCCTTCGTGTTACAGTCATCTCACACATGCATGAGTTAACTCCCAACCAGTCTCTCTCTTTTCGGCACCCGCCCGGAAGCAATGAATTATTAATAGCAAAAAATGTACAGCCAAGGCGAGAAGTATTATGTCCCATTATATTGTAATCATCCACCTTGAAGTTGACTGGATCCCAGAAGAGTTGTAGCAGGACTAGTCAGTGGGGTAAAAATGATCTCAACTGTTTTCAGTATATTTATCTTAAACACTCTCAAGTGACCTCATTTTAACAGTGGAAAAACTAAGGTTCATTTAGACTAAGTGGAACCTGATCAGTGATTCTCAACTAGTGGTACAGGACCCATAACTAGCCAAAGCTTCAACTCAAATAGATATTAAGTATTTTATTATATGTGTGGGTCTCAAACAGGCACTGGTAGTACACAGGCTTGTTCAAGTGGTATGTAATTGAGTCTTGATTTAGTTACATTTTTAGTGTCGGTTTTAGCTCTGTTTGGGTAAAAGGGCTTGAACCTGAAGTGTGGATAACGGCTTAGTTCTGGTTTTGGCACAGTTAAGACCTGGTTTAGAACTGATTTAGACCCTGTTAATTCCTGGTGTAATCCCTTTTTGTCCATGTTTTTGTCACTTTTCAGCAATGATCAAAATTCTTCCCTTGGTTTAGACCTTGTTTAGTCCTGATCTAGGCATGTTAGTCGTATTTACCTTAAAAACTATTGTCTCGTACATGTTACAACATAATGCATAATTGCTTATAAACTTCCTCTGTCTCCCCCAGGTGGTGGCCTACCATTACTGCCAGGCTGATAATGCTTATACTTGTTTGGTGCCTGAATTTGTCCACAACATTGCCGCTCTGCTCTGTCGCTCTCCACACCTCGTCGCCTACAGGGAGCAGCTACTGAGAGAACCACATCTACAGAGTATCCTCAGCCTGAGATCATGTGTTCAAGACCCACTGGCTTCATTCAGGAGGGGCGTCCTAGAGCCCCTGGATACACTTTATAAAGGTGACAATCAAGGCACTTCACAAGTAAAAATAGACAGACAGTTAACATTATTGACATTTTTGCTCACTGGCTAATTGTTGCAAGAATTTGTTTTGTTACAGTCATCTAGGATTTTTACTGTCCACAATTAGTAGTATAAAATCTAATTTTACCAAAATTTGGTAGCTGACTGGACAAAGATTTATACTTATAATTCTTTAGTCAAATTATTTCGATATTTTTAGCTTTTTTTATTGTATTTTATTTTTTAAGCATAATTTTTCAAACGAGTTAATATATACTGTATATATATATAAATTCCAACTAGGGAATGTTAGATTAGTCTAACTGAATGTGTTACCACCTGGAAATTTCCCAGCATTTGGCAGGTTGACTATTATGATTGTTGACATAGCTTTTACTTGATTGTTGTCGTATTGTGTTTTTTTGTTTTTCCAGAGCGAAAGATAAACTCTGATGAAGACCTCATCATTTTAATAGACGGCCTAAATGAAGCTGAGTTTCACAAACCAGATTATGGAGATACTATTGTGTCCTTTCTCTCTAAAACTATCAACAAGTTCCCACATTGGCTCAAACTGGTGGTCACAGTTCGAACTACGTTAGAGGTATAAAGACAAAAACATTTTGTAAGTGTGACCTTTCGAAATAAAATGTAAATTATTTGTATAAATCATTTGTAGGAGATCACAAATCCACTGCCGTTCCACCGGATCTCTCTGGACAGTTTTGAGGAGAACGATGCAATAGACCAGGATCTTCAGGGCTACATCCTGCACCGGATCCACAGCAGCCCTGAGATCCAGAACAACATCTCTCTCAACGGCAAAATGGACAACACCACGTTCGGCAAACTCAGTACCCACCTCAAAGCTCTGAGCCAGGGCTCCTATCTATACCTCAAGCTGACCTTTGACCTCATCGAGAAGGGATATCTCGTTCTCAAAAGTTCTAGCTACAAGGTACAGCCCCTACAATCACCATAAACTGCTCTTTCTATTGCTTTTTTAATTACTAATCCAAGAACCACTGTCCTCTCAGAATATATGCTATTGTTTAACAAATCTCAAAACGATTAAATCATTCAGTCGTTGTTTAATCCTAATTTAGTCCTGGTTTAGACCTTGCTTAGTCCTGATGTAGACTTTTTTTAGTCCTGGTTTAGACCTTGCTTAGTCCTGGTGTAGACCTTACTTAATCCTGGTTTAGACCTTGCTTAGTCCTGGTGTAGACCTTACTTAGTCCTGGTTTAGTGCTGGTTTAGCCCTGGTTTTGTCCTGGTTTTCTTCAGACTCACAGACTTCTAAATAAACATTTGCTGGTTATAGGCTGATAACCTGACACAGATTGTTTTCTCAGTTTTTCCTCAAATTCTGTGTATTGCCCTGTTTCTAAAGCCCAGTCCAAATGATATGTGAGCTCTTTCAACAAGCACTTACATTAAGCAGCATGATTTATTCACATAATTCTACCTTTACCACACTGGGGACCCAACATTTTGATAAATAATACAATTGAACGGCTTCACTGTGGGGTTTTATAATGAAATATTTTATCTCACACTTCCAGCTTCATTTAATTTCATGTATTCAGAAGTGCTTCCAGAGTCTATAAAAAATGACAATTGATAAATTCACATTCTCCGTTCAGCACATAACTGTGTGCCTTACAAACAAGCATGCATTATTCATATACTTTGGAGAGCTGATCCTAACCAAATCCACATTGCTATTCACATGGTTCCTTTGTTTGCTCAGGTGGTTCCAGTGAACTTGGCGGAGGTTTATCTACTGCAGTGCAACATGAGGTTCCCCACACAGTCATCCTTCGAGCGGGCCCTGCCTCTGCTCAATGTGGCCGTGGCCTCTTTGCATCCTCTGACCGACGAGCAGATATACCAGGCCATCAACGCCGGTTCGCTACAGGTAAAACCCCCAAACATTCACACAGAAACCCTTATTACAAATTCTCTAGAAATAACGGCTTTGAGTCTGTCTGTATTGTATTAAAGTTAAAAAAACATCCACTGTCATGTCAACAAAGGGCACATAAAAGTTCAGGTGAAAAGTGATTTTTTAAAACAAATCATTACTGCTAATGATGCACATTCAGCACTGCTAAATATTCCAAAAGAACTCATCATTTCAAACAATAGTAAAATGCCTTTGACTTTTATAAGCAATTTCGTTATTCAGTATAAAAGGGCAGTTCTGTGGGCCAGATGACTCCACAATACCTATAACAGAACACATATCAAGTTTTTAGTAAATAATCTATTCTGTTTCCAGGGTACATTGGACTGGGAGGACTTCCAGCAGCGAGTGGACAACCTGTCTGTGTTTCTGGTGAAGAGACGAGACGGGACCAGGATGTTTGTCCATCCGTCCTTCAGAGAGTGGCTCATCTGGAGAGAGGAGGGAGAGAAGACCAAGTTCCTCTGTGATCCACGGTGAGTGAGGGCAGCGTCACTGATACTGATGTGATTTAGTTAAACTGTTAATAATATTGACCATATTTCAGATTATTTGCAAATAGACATAAGCAAGAAATCAGCTGGTGCATACAGAAGGTGTACCAGGAATAGGAAGGGGTAGGAAGTATAGGGATGGATGGATGGATGGATGGATGGATAGATGGATGGATGGATGGATAGATAGATAGATAGATAGATAGATAGATAGATAGATAGATAGATGGATAGATGGATGGAGAGATCAATCAACCAATCAGAGCGCTCCTGTCCCATGACAGTGTGTGATTGTTTAAAAGAAGCATGCAAGCTCTGAAACAAAAATCCTCAGAGTCTCCTTTTTCTCGATTATTGACTGAATAATTATTTTTGCTTAAATACATGGGGAAAATCAGGTCTGCTTCTAAGTAGTTTATCATTTGAAACTAGGTGGATTTGCTTGGTTGGTTAGAGTTGACTGTGCACGCAGGTCCGCACGCGTCTTCCTTTATTTTTATGGATTCAAGCCGGTCTTCTCTGGATCTTTTGTTCCCCTGCACGACGAGCTGGGCTGAGATCCTCTGTGCTTTCTGTAAGCCTACTCCGCTCTGTCATCAGGATTACAGGCTGTGCTGTAGCAGATTAATGACTGACAACTCCACAGCACTACACCAGGAGCCATGTGTGACGAGAGACCAACAACTGCGGGGGAGATAATGCATTGTGTTGGTCGAAGCAGAACAATATGTTAGCTGTGAGATTGTGTCGCTGTGAAGGGTAATTGTGTAGCTCGGGAGTGGGTTGGGGGTTGTGCTGTTATTGTCTCACTGATTGTAAATCAATGGTAGCAAGAAAAGAGTGTGTGCATTAATGTGACACTGTAGGTGACATTACAGTGTGCATTCTCTAGTCAGATCCCAAAACTGTGAAAGAAATGGTGGCCTTGAGGCATATGCATTTTTGGTTTGTAAAAAAAAGGTAATTTGTATACTCTCACACCCCCTGATTCTCAAATTCTCAAATGTTACATCAAACTACACATGCAGTCTTATTAAATGAACCATTAAATGAACCATTCCCTCATTCACTCTTACATTTATACATCAGTGTACACAGACACTGGAGGCAAGGTAGGGATGATGTCTTGCCCAAGGACACATGAACAGTAACTAGATGAAGCAAAACATAAATTTCATTAGTGGATGTTCTGCTCTACTACTTGAGCCAAAAACACATCTATTCCAGGAAGTGGACTCACATAAAAATGAAACATTTTAACAAACTTATCAAAACTTGACAAATTGGCCCTGTAGTAAATATACAACAAGCTAAGAAGAAAAACTAGAGAGAG
Organism: Philypnodon macrostomus; assembly: GCA_036025475.1. Taxonomy (NCBI): domain Eukaryota; kingdom Metazoa; phylum Chordata; class Actinopteri; order Gobiiformes; family Eleotridae; genus Philypnodon; species Philypnodon macrostomus. The sequence continues at coordinate 11,092 of JAVQKC010054845.1, forward strand.
TCAACACTTTCCAGTCTGTGATAAATGAGGCCAGGATCTCACAGAGCCTTGAAGCTGCTTATGTGTGTCGTGAATTACTAAGTAGTAATATTTGGGACTTTTTCATCTGAGGCTCAATTTCCTGAGACTCACCCTCAAGTGTTTAGGAAAGCGGGATGTGGTAAACACTCTTTACGTGTTAGCATCAAAACTCACATGTCAGAATCAACAGCATACAACAGTTCATATTCTTAGACACGGCTTTGTGCACTTTTGAATTATGTTCCCTCTTATATAAACTTCTATAGACCCTTTCAAAGTCTGTAAACAGAATGTTCTAAATTCCGGAATGGAGGCAACTGGAGACAAGACCATAATACATTTTTAATGGAGAAATGAGCATTAGCCACAAAATATTGCAAATTAGATGGTTTTGACAAATGACAACCACTCTGCTCCATGTAGGTGATGTCAGAGCCTGGTTAGGGAACATTAGTGACTGTACCTCACATTGTATGTTTATTTCATGTACACATTAGTTACAGTTAGACCTTTGACTGGTCTAACTGGCAAAATTCCTGATTTTTAGGTTTTACTGGACAAGTCCTTGGTGATGACCACAATTGTTTTTTTATTATATGCTCAGAATTATTCTATCCCTCACCAGAAATCCTATTTGTTACATTTTTGCCTTTGTTACACTTTTGCTCCAGTCGCCTCCATTCCAGAACTTTGAACACTCCAAATAACAAACAAGGGTCTATAGCCTATTCTTTGTAAAAAATGATGGTGATAATGGCTGATTAGTAGCTATTTGTGTTGAGAGCAATTGAACAGTTACCAGTTAAGTGGATGGTAAGTGTAGTTGACTGACAGCTTGCATTATTATCACTTTGGAATAGTGATAAAGCTATTTTATATATGTGCTTATACATATTGCAATTTGCAGGTTAGAATATCAAACATCAAATTCTATAGTAATAATAATAATAATGGAAAGGTCTTCTGGACACATCCCATTGGGAGGAGGCCCTGGGGAAGACTCTCAGCTGGCCTGGGTACGCCTTAGGATTTCTTAGAAGTGTCTGGGGAGAGGGAAGTCTGTGTATTCCTGCTTAGACTGCTGCCTTTAATTATATTCCATACAACATTAAAAAGTAAAAACAACAGACACCATAGGCTGTGGTAAAATACTTTTATAGAGCATTAATCCATATCTGAAATATAGCATCCAAGCAGCTCCGACGCGTACAGAGCTCATCTCACTCTGTGTCTTATATGTGTTTAAATAATGATTTTTTTGTACACCACTATTTGTGTGCGTGTCGACATGTTATAGTTTTCATCAATTACAACATAATAAAAGATTTAAATACATATTATAATCATTTGTATAACATCTCTTGATATAAAAGCTGGTGTTCTGACCCTCATTAGTCCATGAAAGAATGACAAACTCTGTATTTATAGAATATTCATCTCATATAAATATGTTTTTATATTTTTAATAAACTCAAATTTTTCAATATACTGTATTTTCATAATTTATGTCATACAATGTGCTGAACATTTTATTTTTATTGACTCCAGCACTTTTACTTTGCTACAAACAAACCTCTGTTATGAACAAACATGTGCAGCCCAGTGAAACATTTCTTACACCTCAAGACAACTTTCTCCTCCCACAGTGTGATGAATTTCAATCCACAATTCTTTTATTCAGCTCTTCATGTCTTTTCGTGCCACAGTTTTTAGTAAAGAGTTTGTTTATCTTGCACTCTCTGATGCTCAAAGGAACCAAAAGCATTTCTTGCGGTTCTTCTTGGCGGAGACAGACGGGCGCACGGCCTGAGGAGAGTCTTGTTGGAGGGGTGTGGAGGGTGGGGGAGTGGGCGTCTGCGGCCGGCCCTCCGGAGGGTCACCCACCTTCCACGTGCGGACCACCTGCCCTTCTTGGAGACGAAAATCATGCTCGACACTATGGGCAGAAGCAATGGAAAATTATGAACAGTACAGTTTTGGTTTTATTTTTCCTCAACTTACATATAAAGACGTAAGAATTTGAAAGGGGCCATATTGTATTACATATTTTCACCTCAAGATTTGCATTTGACATTTTTTGACTTCTTTTTGGGAGTCGTTGCTTTTCCTCTACTGAAAAAGCTTGGTACAAACCCCTTTAAGGCATTCTTTCCCCTGATGGTGACACCCACATCTCTTTTTACAGCCATTGAAAAGTAGTAGCAGTGAGCGGTTTCTTCACACATCTACGTGGAAAAGGTGAAACTAGGTGTTTCAGAGAGAGTCAGAGAGTTTTTGATGCGGAGACATTATAACATGGTAGAAAGCTCTCAAAATGTGACTTAGCATATTAGGGCTCCTTTAAAAGCTACAGAATATTCATTCAGTCATTTCTTATAATTTAATTTTATACATTTTTATCCGGTTGTTTTGGGGAATATTTGGCACAGTTTCAGATGCATAATGCTGAGTATGACCAAAACATTGCAGCTTTTCACCTCTCCTTTGACGCACACACACCAGAATCCTACAGTCAGCATGCTCCATTGTCCATCACATGACAGTTTAGCTCAGGGCTTTGGCTGCTGAGATGAACTCTGATGCACCTCCACTGTAGCTATATAGATGTCGTAAGCAATAATAAATCAAGGCATCTGCAATATAAAGACATATGGACAATATTTGCCTGCTGAATTACTTCTGTCAGCAAACGCGCATTGGGTAAGCTTTCCCCATTGCAAACAGACCCTTTTCTTTTGACTCTGCTGCTGTTCTTGCTGATTATGCAGTGCCCTAGTTAGTTGGTGTTTCTCTCATCGTAGCGCAGATGCTAGAAATAAAGAGGACTCCCTAGGTTGAGGATGAAGAGGTTTGGTGCAGAGGAAGCAGGGAGGACCGTGTTGAACTGAAGCAGGGCCAAGGGAACAATGATGACGCTCATATCATACTCCCACTACCACTTCACTGGAGCACTGCTGCTTTTATGAACAACAAAATGAGACATCAAAAATACAGAGGACGCCATGACCGACTGCTGTGTATGCAAAAGAGCAGTGGAGAGATGCTGAAAATAAGTACAGTATAGGGTTGTGCTGAAAATATATGCAATAGCTCTGTGTTATGTATTGTGTATAGTATACTTAACTTCAATAAAATGTATGTAAATGTGAATTTAAGCAGAGGATGCAATATTTATAAGTGAAATTGTGTATAAATTAAAATCTAGAAGTCAAACCAGTACTGACTAAACCAGTACCAAGCCAGGACCAAAACCAGGACTAAATTTGGACCAAACCAGGACTAAGCAAGACCAAACAAAGACGAGGACAGATACTACTAGAGACTACTAAACCAGCGTGTTTTTTTCCCCTTTGACCACAACATTGTTTTTATTGCACAATTATTTTGATGGTAAATTTCCATCAAAATAAAAGCCCATTATGGTATAGTATGTGCAACCTTAACAAATAGAAGTCAAATAGTTCAAACATAGGTAAGACTGGAGACTGGAGAAAATGAATTGTCCGAGACTGCAGTGCTGCATTACCAAGGCACACTGACACTGTAGGGATCTGTACATCCTTAACCGGAATTATCTTTACACTAGGTCCACCTCTTTCAACATTTATTTTATATGTTTTTTCATTGTCATGTTTAAAGAAAACCAATGCATTCAAGGTGATGGCTAAATGAGTTGTTGCTGGGTGAATGAGGCTTCCATACCTCCTCCTTGGCAAATAAACTATACACAGGACACTGACTCCAAACACATCTCGGATCAGCTCACATGTCGACCAAGAAACACAATTTGTTTTTCAACAGACTTTCACAGATTGGCGAGAACTCAAAGAAAATGAACGAATGCAAACCTGGCGTTTTTGGAGTAGAACTTGTGAGAAAGTGCAATTATGAGAGTCTATACTCTTTGCATATCTGTAAAACTGCAAATTGCAACAATGCTTTCTCCAAAACTGTATAGGGGGAGCTCTGTAGATAAACAATGTGTCAAAAACAGTTAATACAGTAATTACAAAGTTACATTGTATCCCTTTAATTACTTACATATTATATATCGTGGGAGAACCTTTATTGTTCAACAGACAATTAACATGATGTGAAGGTCAACGCCGCACCAATGCCAGCCTCTAAGATTATATCAGCCTCTTTGTGCTCTGTGGTCTTATGTTATCCATTTCAACTGTGTGACCTTGCCTTAAACACACGCTCTTAATTCCTCAGAGATTTATTTTACGAATCATTTTGAATCAGTTGACCTAGAGGAGCTAGTGACCTTGCCCAAGAGAACTAACCTGGTGGATCTCTATTTAGTCAGCAGATTTTACACAAGGTTTGTCTCTTAGTTTGCCTTTCAGTTTAAGGTGTTGTGCTTTTAACACAGTATAAAGAAAACAGCTAATTAAAATCTGTGGTTAGTCAAGAACATACAATAATTCAGTTTGTTTAATTTGTCTCTCACGAGAGAAATCTGTTTGTTGGATGAGAGCTGCTCCTTAAACACCACCAACAGATACAGACAACAGACATTACCACAGTTACAAGGGCAACATGATCAAATATATATAAGCAAGAATCATCTGCATTTCACATTGTGCTCCAACTCCTTATTTATGAGTTTAACTGACCTTGGGATAAATGAGTTCAGAAAGGTCCTAGAGTTAATCAGTGTGTACTCAGAGTTCAGGACATGAGTTGAGGCTGATAGAGTCGTTCTGGCCTGTCTGATGGTGGATTCCTCAAACAGTTACTGGGGGAATAACGTGGGTATTACTTTCCACACTGTTTTAACTAAACTTGAAATCTGATTTAGATTTAACCTTCAGATTTCCGAACCAGCTAGTGATGCCATGGACTCTATTGCTGCTCTATAGAAGAGCACCATGTTATTACACACTTCAAGTGGAGCCGCTGGTGTACCTGAGCACAGACTCCCCCACCTGTGTTCCAGCCCAGATTATTATCAACATGTACTCCCAGTTTTTGTCAGGTTTAGTCTATGACCATCTCCCCAGTTTTGTAAATGTTGATTTGTATTCTGTTCATTTCACCAACCAGCCAGTCTTTCTACTGCATGACTGCATGAGGTAGAGGTTTTTGTGAGGAGGCTTTGGAGCACTGTGTCATCTCATAAAAAAAGACAAAAATGAAAAATACCATTTGATCAAAAAGAGATTCACATTGAGACTTACTAGTTACTTAAGGAGCTTGTGTGGCCTAACTGAGTTAAAAGCTGAACTGAAATCAATAAACGCCAATCTAGCAAAAGCCGCAGGTGATTCCACATGTTTGAGGACTAGTACTACCTTTGGTCCTATATGCAGATTGGTATTGATCCAGGAATGGCTCCATCTGCGAAGTTCATCAATCAAAAGCCTCTCAAGTGATTTCATTACATTAGAAGTGATGGCCATATTTATTAAAGTACTTACAATCATTAGGTCACCCATCTTCAACTTATTTCCGTGTTACATGTACACCCTTTACAATGGCCAGATAGCTGCAGGACGAACACAGAGACAACATAACACATCCATGTCTTTCCCGTGGAGAACCCATGATAACACAGTAAAGACACACAGACTCCTATTCCAAAATCAATGCAAGCAGTTCTGTAGCTGTAATTATAGAACCAATGGAATAATTGTTTCTCAAAGGTAAAAAAAATATTCTGAACATCTCAGGCAGAAAAAGTGACAAAAAGTGTGTTTTAAGAAATATATTCACATAAATATTCTCCTTTTTCATTCTGTCTTCTATTAAACATTCATACAGTGGCAGCAGCGGCGAGAGATCATCAGTGCTCCCTAGACTTCTCTGCTCTCAGTGCCAAAGAAAAGACTTTTCAGTGAAAATACAGAACTAGAAAAATAAAATATTCTCAAAATTGTGAGAAATAAGAGTACAAAGTATCCCTAGTGAAGGACATCACAGTAAATCCCTTACACAGGGGTCTCAAACTCATAACCACTAGGGGCTGCACTATTTTTCACTAGAAGACCATGTAAAGGTTTAGGTAACAACTTAAAGACCTAGGCCCTCGCCTTCATCCGTGACATCAAGGTGTAAATCGGTGAAACGCCCCCATACGTCTGCCACAACTGGCCCCAACGGGCACCTTAATCAGACATTGTGTGATTTCTATGGGTTTTTATATGTTAACGAGATGAATTAAGAGGCCCCGCCCCCAAACCACGACAAACATGGGAAGGGTCTATTTGACTTTTTTGATTTGTCTTGATGTTTGTGAAGAATGTTTTTGCCACATTTTGTTAATTTCCCTAAAACTACATTCTTCTTTCTGCTGATGGCCCGACAAAAGGCAGAGGTGGGCTGTCAACGGCCCTTGAGCCACATGTTAGTGATCAGCCTGAGGCCTCAAGCATTATGTGGTTCTTAAACTGACTGGACTCTCTAAAACAGTAAACAGCAAGTCTTAAGAGTAACCATCTTTTCATATATTCATATTTTTTTCTCTTCAGTATGCGGTTAGTGTATAAAAAGGTCTAAAGCAAAACAAATCAAATCAAATAATCCAAAACTTGCATTAGTGGGACAAAAAGCTTATTAGGTGTTTGGAGTTCAAGGCTTTGACCAAGTAATTAAACCTGAATCAAACAGGGAGACCATCAAATCAATAGTCAGATAATCACACAGCTAAAGCCAAATCACGAAACAAAACTATACGGCTTTGAAACTGTTGAAATATAAACAGACTTCAAACAACTGGCTGATATGAAATTAACTAAAGAACAAAAGCAATGTGACGCAAACCACTTTTGTTTGGCCGGTTCATTTAGCTGATTTAACTGGATTTGACTTGAGTGTCAGCACTAATATGGCATATATGTAGAGCTCTATTTATCAAAGTCACAGAGGCACACACTGGCAAAGGCAACTGGTATCTATGCCTTAAAGGGTCTAACATAATTCCCCTGTGCTTTCTACCTGTATACTGAGGCACTGACACTGACAGGAGCTTAAATGCTTGGTTTCACCTTTCTATGCAGATGGGATACTACTTTCTATTGTTTGCATTAGCTGTAGTTCATTCATTCATTCATTCATTTTGTATTTATTTCCAGCAAGAGCAGTGTGTAGTATAACAGAGGTAGATATGAGAAAAATACATTAAAAAATCCCCCAATTGGAGCCTTTTCAGCAGGGAAAAATCTACATTTTCAATAAATAATGCACATTCAAAATGATCAACTCTAAAATGCTGATTCTGGTGATGACCAAAGCTACTGAAAAACATGAACTGTTTAAAAAGACAAAGAATCATGTGTTAATAGTGCTGACTTGAGACTGCTCGGCTCGACACTATAAACTTGAGTCAGGGAAACATCACACCATGATTTATGCTTCTTGTAGTGAGTTTTAAATATGCAATAAAATCTATGCTAATAAATGTAACAGGCACGCATGCACCACTCCAGCAGTCAGCATATACAACTCTGCACTTTTGGCTTCAGACACAACAGAATAGATCCAGCGTTTGAGAGCTTTGGATTTTTCAAGGTCAATACATTTAGCTTCATAACTAATAGGTGGAATGGTTGGCAGCATCTCAAAACAGAGACTTGTTGGAAAGCATTTAAAGGGGCCCTAATATGCTAAATAGAGTTTCTGTGCTTTTTATCTTGTTGAGTTGTTTTCTCTGTTTGTTTGATTAATCCTGTATGCTGGGGCACTGACTTTTTCCAGAGCTGAAAATACTTTGTTTCCATTGTTTGCATTGGCTGTAGTTGCAAAGTGGGTGTGGCAAGTAGTGAGAAAGCAGGTCTTCTTCTGTTGAGAGAAGGCAATAGCTCCTGAATATAACACGTTTTCAATAAAAATAGATTTTTGTTTTAGTTAATATAATTCAGAAAGCTTTCAAGCACAACATGGGCCCTTTAAATCATGTAACCTTCAATGACTTCATTCCCCGTTGCCTTATATCTCTCCTCACTTGAGCCGAGTGTCCACTGTGAGATAATAACGTGTGCATTTTTTAACAATTGAAGATTAGATGAATGTGACCTTATGAGATGCTTCACGGCAGTTTTCTATTTCAAAGGCACAGCGTACATCAACAAGAGAACAGCATGAATATATATCATGTTTATTGGAAAGGTTTAAGATCACAGAAAATCCTCTGCATCAAATAGCTTTTCAAATAAAGAGCAAGCAAGGTCAAGACTGGTGATTGAAGAAGCATAAACCAGGGATGAAACCAAACTGCCTTGACCAACTTGACCCGTACATGGGCTGTTTTGTTTAACCTGTAGCTCCCTCATTTTCCTATGCATAAGCAGACATTTTCTTTCAAGCATTTTGAATTAAACTGTTTACCTTCAGATAAGCTGAAACAATCGATGTGTTGTCTGGGAGAAAGCTCAGAAAAGTCAAGAATATAATTGTCCTTATCAAAACACGGCAAAGTAGACTCAATGAGAAATGTGTTTTTTCCAATTCTTGATCAATCGCCAAAATGTACCTTTTTTGACAATGAAAAAGAGAATATGGAACCTCCAATAAAAATGCCTAACCCATGTGAAGGAAAATCAGGTTGGAGTAGGTGAAGAAAAGTAGTGTGATGCAGATGGATCACAGCCTTTTATGATAAACATGAGCAAAAACATAGAATACTGTTAGTGTATACATATTAGATATAAACGGTAATAATATAATACTGTATGATATATATAACTGTATGATACATATTTTTTAACATTTTCTAATATGCTAATGGTGAAATGAACTGTGTTTGGTAAGGTAAACTGTGACTGAATTCACAATTACTGCTTGTAAAAAATTGGCCATATTGTCTAAACCTTTAGAGGACTGTTCTGGGCCCATTCCTAGTGCAACATATGTTTGAGGTGTGCTTACACAGGCAGTGCAAACACAAGCCAAGAGTTTTTTTTATTGTTTTTTTTCCTCAATAAATATACAAGAGAGGAACATTTATCCAAAATGCTATTGTGAAAAATACTGTGCAGTGAATCTTATGGGGTGAATTAAAAGTCAGAAGAGGATGGCTGGGTGCACACAGTACCTGTTTGTTCTAAACACTGCAGAGATATTGAGTGATAACTTGTGAAGCGGAAGCGTCTGATGGATGGGCAGCTACTGAAGAGAACTGAGACAGAAGTGTTACGCCAAGGTGGCAGGGTGCCATCTTAAATCAGCTCACAGTGAGGACCCATAGATCTTTATTGCTATCTCATAATAGCACACAAACTGTGACGTTCCTGCTACTATTCCAAGACTACAAGATGCCTAAATGTGCACATAATGATCTGTGGATATGACAGTTTGCAGTCCTTTGTTGAGCGAGGGACATGCCAAAGCATTTCAAACAAAAGGCACAATGTTTAAAAAGCTCTGCCCACCTTCATGAATATCATAAATAATCTCATGTATAATTAATTTGAGTTTTCCCAACACACAGAAGCTAACAACACATCAAACAACTGTATTTTTTTTACTACTTTGTGAGTAGTTTTTTAATACCCCAATCACACTAATGCTTCATCATTACTCGCTTGGGTAAATCAATATTTTCAGACACTAAGAGAAACAAATATTTTTTGCATTTGCATTTCATATCTAATGAGTGCTCAAATGGATGATGTCTAATAAAGCATAAACTGAGCTGAAGCGTGATGGAGATTTTGAGTGGGTGCTTGTGGAAGAGCTTTGGGGATCTCATTTAGCTGTGGGTGTGATAGCAGCCTGATTAGTATTTATATGACACATCATCCACATTAGGCTCTGCTTTCCTGTGCCACATGCCACTCTTGATCTCCCTCTCGTCCCTGTTTCAAAGACACTGTGCTCTAGTGATGGGCACCATCTGGCAGTCACTACTGGCACCAGTGTGGATATGAGATTATTGCCAAAACGCAGGAACAAGGCTTCTCACTCTCCCTCTTCTCCCCATGTGTCTATTTCTTTGTTTTACGATCACTTTATCTGTAACTCACAACAATATTATTAGAAACTATGGCTTCATGAACTTTCACTGAGAGAATATGAAGTCTGAGATAAGTGCACCATCAAAAATCAGTGCAATAAATTAGGTGCATGTCCAGTTAAGGCACTCTTTTCCCCTGCTGGCCACAGCTTAACTATGTCTATCAATGCAACCGAGTGAAGAGTAGTAGCAAGATCAGATCCTTTAACTTCTATAGCATTTGCAAAGGTCATAGAATTAGCTTCTCATGTTTAGTATTCAACATCCCATAATATATTCTGGTGCCTTTTTTATCTCGTAAGTAAGCATTTTGTACCAGTATTGTCCGCTAGCATTGCACACACTGTATTCTGCACAGCGGTCTTGTCAGCAATAAAAGAACTGTTTTTATTTATCCTATTTGAAAGGCCGGTGCTTCTGCTGGCTACGGGTTTCCTCTGTGTAGTTTTCACATCAATGAGAGCAATGCCTACGGTGTATTTCCCGGCCGTCCCCTGTGAGCTGCCTGTTGCTCCGCGGCTCAGCCCTGAAGTGAAGATGGATTACTGCAGAAGAACTGCCTAGCCTGCCCTTTACACATCTCACACACAAACCGCCTCCATTATCTGCACCATCCGAGTACGCACCCACACACACACACACAGTTCGTATAAGCTCTGACAGGGTTGTTACCAAAAGGTCAGAGTCAAGAATCTGACAAATCTTTTTTTACGAGAAACCTCACAACCGCTCATATGGTTAAAGAGATCGTACACCGATGTCTATTTTTCATTCTGATTGACTGCCTCCTTGTTTTTATTATTATTATTTTTTTTATCTATTTTTGTTCTACAATGTACCCATAAAAAGTAATTCTATTCAATCTAACTAATCTTACTGTCTTAGTTTACCTAGGTTTTGATTTAGACATGTTACAACGTCAAAAAGCAATATCATATCATCATATGTCATATCGTTATCCAAATACTCCACATTATAATCACATGATAAGACGGTAAAGCTATAGTTCTGACACTCCTTATTTCTTGATCTATTTTAGGTTCTGCAATGCGCCCAGAACAAAAAAAAGTCAGCCCAAGCCCCGATCAATTTCTTGTCTAATACGGACAATGTGGCTATTGGAAAGATCACAGAAAAGCAAGATCGAGGCTGAGAGGCTGAAAGATTATGTGCTAATGTTGACTGGCTGCAGGAAATTAACCTCTGGAATCAATATGTGCATTATTGAATAATTAGAGAGCAACGATGGATTAAACAAAGGTCACTGTACATTTGGTTTCACTGAAAAATATACCAGCCAATAAACTATACAGGTTTTCCCCCCAAAGTTTAGATTTGATAGATTTAAATTTTATATACATTTTTCCTCAAGACTAACTATAAAGGTTCACTGATCAGCCCTAACAGCCCCGATAGTCAGTTACAGTGATTGCATGATTGCACTATTCGTTGGTATAGCTACAGGCTTGTCTCCAGCAATAATTAAGTAAAAACCATATTCTACCTTTACTTTTACTATGCTTTTAAACAATTGCAGCTAAAATGTATTATTTTCAATTTAATTGGGTCTTTAGATTGTTCTCTATAATAATGGTAGTGTTTTATTGATTTTTAAAAGTCTTGTATTTATCCTTCACATCTAGATTTGCATTTTGTGGTGTTTTTTTCCCCCACCTACATAAGTAGAAAGGGGAAACGAGAAATGTAAAACTGCTGAGAAGGTCAGTGCTTCAGCATACTGGACTACTCAAACATGCATGGATGAAACAAAATATAACTTATAACATGGTAAACGCCTCCTAAATTTGCATTGGCCTAACAAAAAACAAACAAAAACAAAAGCTTTAATGACTGGCTAAGGACTGGATCAAAACTATATTTGTGACCACATGAGGACTAATTTGCTCATACACACCACTGTATTTCACTGAAGCAAAGCTAAACATGTGCACTCTGAGGCAACCATTTTGGAGCATGTTTCCCCTCATTTCCATATCACAGTGCAAACGCTGGGTCTCCTGAATAAACAGTGGCCAGGAACATTTTGGGCTTGGTTCATTTTGCAGCTGAAGGGAACGCCAGGCTGTGAATCTAACAGTCCTCTTCTGTAATGCTCATATCATCCTCCCTTTTCACTGCACCACATCCCTTCATCCCCAGTTAGGTGTGAAATGTATTTATTTATATTCAAAGTGTTGGAAAAATGACGGAAAACGGGGTTATGAAGGAAGTGACACAAGCAATCTGCCGAAGAAGGTGCCTCTTTTTGATGCATACTCTTCTGAATCAGAGCTATACAATGACGAGCTGCCAGTTTGCCACAGGCCAATATAGGGGCTACGTGCAGAGTTTGAGTTTGAATAGGGCTCATTTTGCCCTCTCTGGACCACAGAAAAAGGCAAATCAAAGGCCCTCAAAAGAAGTGTGCGAATTGGCACTCTGGGGACATGAGTGGGGGACAAAAGCATGTTACACAGTCCAACATCTCTTAGCACTAACTTGACTGACAGCATACAGGCTATGCTACCAGATTCTGCACTGCACAATTTATCGCTTCCAAATGACAGAAATTCAATAAAAACTAAATTATATACTGGCACTTTTGCTCACTAATTGGCAAAATTGACTATTGTTCTAGATAATCCAACATGGCTGCCAACATCGTATGTCTGAACATTGCACTTTTATAGACTCTGTTTGTTGTTAGTCGAGGCCAAGCATGTTGCCAATGCAGAAGTCAGGTTTGTTAGCAAAGGGCGACACATTTGTGTATAAAGAATCTCTTTAAATAAAATGTAATTAATAAGTAGTTAGTCTTGATTCAGTCCCCAGTTTAGTCTTGGTTTAATCCCACTTTATTTCTGGTTTACCTCTGGCATGGCTAAACAATTCTTACTTTTCTGGATTTTTGTTATCTCAAAAAGCATACCCAACTATCAAAAGTCATATCAAACACTCAATATGGCATATCACACCTGCAGCTCTAGTTTTTACACTTCCAGTTAATCTATTACTATATTTGATCAGAGGGCCGTACACCTCATCACAGGCAATTAACATGTTTTGGGGTTTCACTACTATTACCTTTGAAATCTTATAAAGATGCTGTGATTCATTTTTAAAAGAGATTAATATTTTATGCATGAAGCGTTTATAAAAAGAAAATGGAAACATGAATGTGAGTGAATTCAGAATGCAGGGTGTATACGTAATATACAATGTCCTTTATATTTTAAAAGATGCAACAGAACAATTGACACTCATGGGGAGCTGCCACTGAAGTGAGAGAGTATCACGTACATAAACAAAAAAAAAACACTCTATGTAGGAACACAGACAAACATTAATAACTATCACTAGACATTATACATCATCTTGCTCATAAAAATGCTCTGTTTAAGAGAGAACATTTCATTTATTTATCTTGTTTGTCTCTAATGTTGAGGAACTGCATGATGTCCTAAGACTGGATTTGCTCTCTTTACCTATAACAGCACACCAAAAGTATTAAATTAAAAAACTAAATACGCTGTATAACATTACAATCAAAGCTCTGTGTAAAACTGGTTTGAGTAACCACTGACTAACCCTGGACAATGTGAGAGTAACTAGTCCTATCATACAGTATGGTGTCAGTGTAACTGTGTGTCAGAAACTAGTGATTCATGATGGGAGGGCTTGTTAATGTAGATTGATATCCCTTCTGCCACACAGTTGATGAGTGAAGGAATTTACTAACCAATGCTTAAGCAGCCATGCCAGAATGTGTTCCACTAAACACATGTACCACATAAATCAAACAACTTTGGATGGCATTCATGCAGAAAAGCTGAGAAAGAATAGTGAAAGAGTGCTTCCTCAGCAAGACCTGACCATGCGGCTGTCTCCAAAAGAGACAGTTCAGTTGCAAACCTGTGGTCAGAGCCATTAATCCCTCTCAGAGCAGCTCCAGTAAAAGATGTGATGGAGCATAGACAGTGACGGCATACAGATCTGATTAGGCCTGTGTAAACTCCACAGGAATTAAGAACAACAGTTCCTTGTTAGACCTTCTTGCTTTGCTTCATGCAGCTCATATGCCATTAGCAAAAAAGATAACATGGGAAATCATAAAATCTCTATCTAATTAACACTCCTGCTCTGCCACACAATCAGACCGGCATATTAATAACCAGATTATAACTCTGGTTTATTGTGTCTGTAATACATAAGTACAATACAAATAGATATGAGTCTACCCTGCAGCATCGTTCTCTGTAATCTGCATGTGTTTCAGTAACCACAATGAGCAATGCCTTAGTAGTGCAAGATTGCAGTATTTTAATAATGGATACAATTCTGCTGAGTTGTCATACTAGTAACTGATGCATTTGCCTGATCAGGTCAGTCTTTACTTACTGTCTTTTGTCTCGAACGCCTTTTCTACCACTGTCAAATGCCGCTTTTGTCTCGAAGCTATAAAGAAAAAGAAATGCCCTTTGCCACAAGAAATAACTTTGTCACACATAAAAGCATTGTGTAGACATGAACTGTGATTGAATAAGCCCACATCTGTCCAACAAAAAACTGCAGGAATGATTATGATACCGCATGAAATAGAAATATTGACAGAAAATGTCCACCTTAATTGTTTTGACTGCCTCCTTTAAAAAGTGAGGGGTGAGCACATGACCCACACTGTGAACTTGCACTATAAAATCAACTTTTGGTATAAGTACTATAGTATTTTTATTTATAATAATGATTCATTATTTTTTATTCATGTGTGCGTTCATGTGTGTCTGCATACCAAGTTTTTATCGACATGGATGACCTTACCTGTAGATGATGCAGGCACAGTCCCTGCAGGTTCCACAGTTCTCAATGTCTTGTCCGGTTCTGTACAAGTGTCTTCTGTTGACAAGCATACAGATGACATATCAGGGGTACCAGGGACACTTGTGTCTGGCAGTGTTTGTGTGTTCATAAAGACAGATTCAACTCAACATTTTCCTCTCTGTCTCACTCATTTCTGCAAATCTAACAATCTCCTCTGCAAAGTCTCCCCTTGAATCATTTTTAATGAACAATACCTCTCCCGACCAGCTCAGGCGGTTACATAAACCATGAGTCACTATCTCTCTCCAGGCATAAAATAATGCTTATGAGGTAAAAGTCAGTGTGCATGCATTAGACTGAATACTTGATGCACCAAACATCACTTTATGAGACCCAGGACTCACATCAGAGTGTTTATCATGGATGGTGTTTCTATAAGAGTTAGTGGTGAGATTTAGAGTCAAGCCTGTCCGAAGATACAAATGAAATTTGCCTTTGTATACAGAAATGTTTGCTATTTATGTCCAACTTTAAAGAGCTAAGACAAAGAGAAACATAATTAAAATATAGATGCATTAAAATACAGTAAAAGGCAAACCTCTAAAATCATTGGAACAATGTAAACAAGCATTAACGCTGACGCTGTGTGCAATGATGTTAGCCCAGCCCCAGCCTTGTTATGGCTCGTATGTTGATTGTTGAACATATACAGTGCCTTGTTATGTCTCGCATGTTGATTGTTGAACATATACAGTATATAAATATATTTATGCTACTCATAGTTTGCAGTCTTTTAACAGGGCTAGTGTTGGTTACATATATGAAAAGCATCAGCAATGGTAATCTTCAATGCATCCAAGGGGGGTGTACATTGATAATCTGACAAATAAATAAAAAATAACCCACTTGTGTAACATGTTACAGAAGTAATGAGACATTCTTGTATAAAGCAATGAGTGTGATCATGTCTACTCCTCAGTTGAGTTTATGCAGAGCAGAGCATGTTCTGAGCTAATAAATTAACTGTTGTAAAAGAAAACAGCAGTCTCTTAGGCTATGAGCTGACATTTACAACCCAGGTCTCCAAAATGCCAAGAATTTGTGACTTATACAGTCCCTGTGTGCATGACTGTGTGTTTTTTCAATTAGCAAAATGTAATAGACATCCAAATATCAAGGTTTGACATAGATTACCACATGGCTTTTCTCACTATAATTGGCCCCGGGCTGAGAGCCTCCTGTTAGCCCCAGGTTTATAGCTCCACTTGCCTGAGGCAGTCAGTCATTTCACATTCAAAACTTTAATATGGAAGTGCTCCTCTTTTGGCTCAAGGCTTTTACACAACATAAAAACACACGCAAACCATTTCCAAACTTTTCCAACAAACCATCAAACTCTATAAGCCTTCAACTTAAGCTATCAAGCACAACACTCAGGCTTCAACAACTGGGACATATTCAAAAGTGTCAATAATGTGGTAAAATTTAAAATTGATTTAAGTTGACTGTAAGTAGTAATACTAACAATGAAAAATATCTATTATGTAAAACTGACACCAAGGAAAAATATTGTCTCACCCGTCCCGGACAGCTTCTTTCTTCTCAAGGTCCTGAATGACATCCAGCAAGACCTTAATGGTATTCTGGCTGGTCTCCAATACCCCCTCTAAGCTTTGAAGGTGGTTTTGCAGGCTACAGATGTCACGTAGAGGTCCATTGGGACTCAGTAGCTTTTCTGTCACTTTAGCTGGGTCCAATTTACACTTGGCTCCAGACATCAACCCTCCTAAAATCTCCTGGACCTGGCGTAGTGTGTCAGCTTGGGCGGGGGTCAGAGGTCCCGCTGTAGAGCAGTCTGCAGGACCAGAGCACCTCCTTGCACCAGAGCAGCCCTGGCTGGAGGGAAGAGCAAACTGACTGTTGGGGGTGGTGGGCCTGGTGCTGGCGCCTGAGCAGAGAATTTTGTGTAGGACCCCGAGCTGAGCCTGTGCTGAGCTGAGACAGCTGGACTTAAAGCAGGCCTTGGCAGGAGAGCCTCCTCCCTTCATCATAGCGACTGGTGGAGTTTGAGCCCTGTGCTTCAGAGAACTGGCTCTGCCACTGGGCTTGGGAGAATCCTTACATTTTTTATCCTCTTTCTTTTCCTTGCTGCCATCTTTCTCACTGGCCTTGCTGCTGGTCCTGAGCGTGGTTTTTTGGGTAGCAGGCGGATCATTTGTGATTTTCCGTGGGGTATATGGTGGAGGAGGTGGTGGTGGAGGCGGAAGCCGAATGCCCCTCTTGTCCTGAGCCTGACAGGGCGGAGTGTAAGGGGGTGCAGCTCGAAAAGTGGAAGAATATAAAGGAGCCATTTTAGTTGGTGTGACACAATGCTGCACAATTGGAAGATTGGATGTGTAGGTTTTCACTAGTATAGGTGGAGATGTGCAAGATTTGAGTTTTGGGACTGGAGAGGAGTAAGGGGTTAATTTGGTGCTGACCGTTGAGCTGTTTTGCAAAACTTGACAAGGTATGTTACAATGTGACACAGTTTGTACAAGAGTGGCATAAGCTGGAGGCAAGTTACCAGAATTGGGGCCAGTGGGACCAACTGGATGTGTAGTAGTGTAATAAGATATTGACGTACAAGAAATGGCAGTTTGTGTTACAAATGTACAAGGAGTAAAGTTTGTGGGAGATGTTGCAATTGGCAGTACAGGTATTACATTAGCTGGGGTGGGAATGTGCCTTGTGGTGTCAGTGAAAGGAACAATTGGGCTTACCACCGGAATGGGAGTTGGGGTTTTTGGGATAGGAGTCACACAGGTTACTGATGTGGGTGGTGCTATGTTTGAAATGGGTGGGGTACAATCTTGGGTGGCGGACAATGATGTATTGCAAGAGGAAACAGGTAGGACTACAGGGGAAGAAGGTGAAGGGACAATACTACAATAAGGATCAGTTTGTGGGGTAACAACAGTGGTTAGAGCAATGGACAGTGGCATTTGTTGAGAAGCGATGCATGTGGGTATATCTGCAGAAGCGCAAGTCGGACGGGCACTATGTTCAGGGATAGGTGTTGGTAAACTTGATGGCAAAGGAGTGGTACAGTAAGGCACAGAAGTTGTTTGAGTTGGGGGAAGGTCTTGATGCTTCCCAAGTGAAGAGTCGAGGCTTTCTGACTGATTTTGCATGGCGTTTGGTGATGTTGTTGATACTGGTGAAACACACTGGCTCTTTGTTTGTAGCTGGGTAGTGCAAGGTTCAATTGAGGGAAATGTAGGGGTGGGACAAGAAGAAGACTTTGTTGACACTTGGGTGGCACTCTGGTTTGCATCTGGAGGTAGGGCTGGGTTGGTGGTGACAGTGGTTTTGTTTTTTGTGCAGGCTTTTTTGATTACCGGTGAAGACTGGGTGTGACTTTCTGTTTGGCTTGGTTTGGCAGAGCATTTTGCACCTAGACATGAAGGCGGGCTGTCGGTTTGAACTTGAGTGGTGCACAGTTTGGTACTAGAGCGAGATGGGGACAGACTATGGCTCTCCGTCTGTGTAGGGGTTGTACAGTAGTGGACTTCTTTCCCGGGGTCGCTGGTGGTCCGACTGAGGCGCTTCCTCCTCCTGACCACAGAGGGCGTACTGCTTCCCAGGCGCTTGGGACCCTCTCTACATGCTACGGATGAACAATGACATGGCTCTGTGTGGTTGACTGATGGAGGGCAACTGTGTCTTGAATTCCTTACAACAACAGCTGATTTCATTTCTGTCCTTGATTTGGTCCTCTGCTCCTTTACCGTCCGCTCTGCAGTTGGACCATTGAGATCCTTGGACTTATGTGCAGCCATGTGATTGTGGATAAAGTACTCATCCTGGGAGTCATGTTCGTCGTCACCGTCAATACCGACTGAATCTCCGAGGCTGTGGCTACGTGTGTGAGTGGACAAGGGCTTCTTCAGACATGGGGAGGTCTGGATGGCTGTGCTGGTGCTAGGCTTCCGTGTCATTGGCAAAGTTAGAGAGTTGGCCTGAGGTGGGGTCCAGCATCTGCGACTGGGACCTGGTGTTAACGGGTGTGGAGGGGCTCTGGCTAAAAAAGCAGCTACCACCTCAATAGTACTCGCCATGTCGCCACGCACAGCCCCAACCACGGAGGTCTGGCCCGGGAGACTGCTAGTGTGAGATTCCCACGGCAGAGGTGTCCGGCTGCCATGTTTACGGAGAGGGTGTGGACTATCACAGTCAGTGTTTGGCCTCAGATGGCTATTGTTTTCACCAGTCCCACTGTTGCCACTGCTGCTGCTACCATCCTCCAGGTCTTTGAAGCGGACCTGGTGGGTACGGTTACGCCGCTTTCTCAGGCGGCTCTCTATGTCTGGGGAGTCTCGGTTGAGCAGTACAGAGCGCACAGTCATTGTCCCTGGCAGCTTGTCTGCCAAGGTGATCTTGCCATTGGCTTGGCCTGGGAGCAAGTGGCTAGGCTCCTTGCTCACCATTTCTCCGGTCTCTCGTGGCCCCCCAACATCCACAGACTTTGGTGGCAATTATATGTTAGGAAGGCCTGTTTGAGTGTCAACAATGGCACAAGCACGTATTCTGTTATATCTGCTGTCTCTAAACTGGATGTTGTGCCGTTGGGCAAAGGACTTCTTTCACATAAGACTATCCTCAAAAAGGATGAACATATTCACAGTTCAAGGTGTAGTGAAATCAAGTAACAAAAATAAAAACAAAAAATAATCATTCAGAAGAACCCCCAAATACAAATAAATCTCTTATACAAAAATAATCCCTAAATCAATTTTGAGAAGTGTCCATATTATTGTGCGCTCATTGGTTCCTTATTTCCATTCTCTTATTAATGTAGAAAATGTAGAACTCTTCAAAAAGCTTTTGTGTTCCCCTGCACACAAGCAGGAAGTGAGAGAATGCAGCCTGGCCATGCTCACATCACACTGGCTTGTCTTCTGCAGATCTCAGGATCCAGTAGTAACTGTATCACACTGGGGTCTGTGATTTTCCATAATAGTCTTTTTCTATCACTCATTCTTCTTTCCTCTCTTTAGATTTTGTTGTTACATCTTGTTTGTCAGATCTTGATGGCGGTTTCTTTCATGGCTCCAGGCTCTGTAAAGATAAAAAAGAGAAATGAAGAAATGTGTAAAGAAAAAAAAAACCAAAAAACAGAAATATATTGTTGATTAATGCATGAGAAAGGGGTCAACAAAGAAGACATCAATTCAGAAGAAGTAATGAAAAAAAAATGTCTGGATGAAGGACTAAGTATAACATTAGCAATTCAGATATTTTTTTTTCAGGAAAACACAAGTGAAAATGATGAGGCACAATTACGGCCTCTTCACATTGGTGCTAAAGGGGATCCTTACATGTGTTTAACATGTGTCTTGTCAGTCTAAGCAGCTAATGTAATAGTTGCATTCAGTGCTACTCCTTGTCAAAGCCGACTGTCTCTGGCTCTGTTAGTAGTCCTTGATGAGCTGCCATGGTCACATCCTTTCTGATTCATCCTGTGGCATGCTACACTGTTAGTTGTGTGTGCTCATGAAAAATAAAAGGAAACCTCTATATCTGTCTATATTTATCTATTTATATAAAAATAGTTGTATAGACACCACATATATATACAGTTCTAAATACGATCTTGTTGCACCATCACATTGTAACTGGCTGTTACTCTGCTCTACTGTGGGAGGGGTAATTAGTGACTCCATCACATCTCCCAGGTTATTTAGGGAGCCAGATACCCAGGGGGCTATTTGTGTTGGTTGTTTTCTCTCTTTCTTTGTGTAGCTCTGAACAATACAATTTTGTCATGACTATGCCCTCACCATCAACCCTTGGAACCGCAAGACTCTAGGACTGAAAATGATTATCATAGTTTTACAGTACATTCATGCACGCTATTGTTTAACTGTGTCATCCTGACTATTTATTCCATATATACACATTCGTTTCAATCGGTCTAAATCTATTTTGATCAACATATTGTCTGAATTGGGGAACCTAAATACAGTGAATGGATGTTTCGCTGTGTATCTAACTGGCCTTTGTCCAAGGTGCACCGTGCCTAAGGCCTATAGTTGCTGGCTTCCAGAATAAAAGACAACTGCAGTCAGTACTTTCTACCATTACATATCTTTACTATATGTTATTAGGGATCAAGGCCATTAAAAGTAATACATTTTTCACCTTTTTTTCTAAAGCTGCCTTGACTTAAATGTGTGTGGCTGAGTCCAACCCTTTCCCATATGTGGCCTTTTAATGTTGAGCTTTATTGGTAAAAGATATATAAATCACTGTGCAGGAAGAGGAAGGTGTGTGACTGCATAATGTCAGCAAGGGTCATAACTAAGATTTACGTCTACAACACGTTGTCTTCTCCAGCCAGAGACCTGTGAAAATACGCTTTTATTTTTGTTTTGTCTGTGCATCAGGGTTTTCACATATTTAGATGGGGTCTACTTAAGGTAACAATGTATCAATACCAGCTTTGTAAATATTTAGCAAATTTATGGCAGCTAATAGTTCCTAAATATTCTAAACTTGAACTCCAAGTTTTCTGTATTCTGGTATATCTAATGTCTAAAATATGTGTGGAAGTATCTTGTGCAGTCTCTTGTGACTGGGATGCATTTAAAATAGGACATTTGTATCAAAATTGGAGCCAGAACATCAAATTATTATTCCTTTACATTTTTTGTAATATTTTGCATTTACAGTATACAATTCCACCGTGTTACAGTTCAGCTTTAGACTATGGGGGAAAGATAAGATAATGGGGGCACCATAGTGTTAATGGGAAATAGTGGTGCATGCAGTTTCACGCTTCGCTGGGAATGTTTAGTCATAAAGCTAAGGGGGTCACATGTGATCTCTCTCTGTGCTAAGCTACACTGATAGTAAGAAACCTCCATGCGCTAAAACCCTTTAAGATAATGAACATCACATCCCAATGATATTCATCTATAACATCCCCAATGTACCACTTTCTGAGCTGAGGAGGTGGAAAATGTGGCTCATCGAACTGTTATGTAAAAGCATGTCAGATCCGATTGTACAAGCAAGTTTAAATTTGTCAAATAGAGCCTAAATGAATGAGAAGGATAGGTTATTTTTTAGTATGCTAAGAGACACAGGGGGGAGCTGTCTGCAGGAGAGGCAGCAGGGAGGGCACAGGGCACTGAGGGAACCACCCTTGGCAGCATAGGAAATGTCATGGTTAGGGACCAGTGAAGTGGAAAATCAGAACCATCAGTGTGTCAGGCCATTTACAGGGGGAGCAGAGAGAAACTAAGAAAAGCTAGATGAACAGTTATTGGCCCCTTACGCATTTACGAGGAATTTGCATCAAAACTTAGAAAGAACATTTATTTGCTAGTCGGTTGCTAACTAAGTTAGTGGCCCAGTTTATAATCCAGCTAAAATAACAGTGCAAACATTTTCTCATTTCTACATCTGCAATGTGTAGCTTGGATTGTCGCATTTTTTTTGTTGTTTTGGCCTGCCCATAACCAAGGACCGAGGTTCTAAAGCTATGGTATGGGGGCCACTGGTGGTACTTGGGCTCATTCTAGTGGTAGTCCAAATTCTTTTGCAGCTGGAGTCTTTTGTAATGCTGGTTTAGAGCTGTTTAAGTCATAGTTAAATCTTGGTTTAGACTTGGTTTTGTCCTGGTTCAGAACTGGTTTGAATTTATTTGGTTTAGTTCTAGTTTATACCTAAAATAGTCCCCATATGCCTTATTGAATACCTATATATATTTTAGTCCTAGATTTAGACCTGGGTAGAGTAATGTTCAATAAAGTGAAATCTGGAAAGCCAAATATTTTTTCATGTGGAACACGGACCTACAGTAAAATGGGATGGGATAAACAACAAAAATGTCTAATCAATGTATTAATCAACTACAAGTTTACAGACTGTACAACTAATTAAAAAAATATCCCAAATAACAGTATTATTTTTTAAGCAATAATATTTTTGATACTTTGATATTTTTAAGAAAAGAATCCTTGTTTATTACCAGGCACAAAGACTTGTGTGGCTAGTGGGGCTACAGATGAGTTAGGTCTTTATCTGATCAAATCTTAAGTGTGATTGTGCTTAACCACAAATTAAATTAGGCTAACCAAACACAAATGAAACTAATTATACATACACGGCTTGAAGGAAAACACACGTATTGTTATTCTGCTCAGACCTTGTGTAATAGCATCCAGTGAGCTTAGCATTGTTTACAAGCCTGTACTGGCATCTTGATTTGGCCGGCGACAACCAGCCGTCACAGGCCGTATTTTACTGGGCACCAGCAACAGTAAAGCATGTTTGAGAAGATTTCATGCACAAACAGAGGGGGGAAATAAAAAGTTTGTCTTTTAAATAAATGTTCATGAGAATTTACTGACAAACAAAACAATATTGATTATTTACGTCAGCCATTTTAGTTCTTCGGTCCATTTGAAGATAACACTTAACGGCATTGTAATAACATGGTAATAGTGTGGTAATAAACACTTAATTAGAAAGTCATTATTAGGGTTGATTCTATGTAATAACCAATTCTAACCCCTTACACTAGCCCCCACCAAAGGTCACCCATAATTACTATATTACCAAAATACATTGCATTCAATTACAAGGGTATTACCCATAATTACTATTCTATTACTGGTTTTACTTTTACTTTACTATTACCACTTTATTACCGTGCAGTCCTTATTTCACCCAGAATTGATTGGACAGTGAGCTAACATCAGTGGAGAGACAATTCAACCATAATCCATAATTAAATAATTTGTCTGGCCACTCAGTACGTTTCTATAAAGCACGCTGGGCACTCGCTCACATTTCTCAAAGGCATATTCACTTTTGAAGATGGAGTGAGTGACGTGTAGTCCACAGCAGCACATGAACCTATAGTAGATCGACCCCCTATGGCTGACTCTTCACTGGCCCTGTCCACAGTAATGTCCACAGTAATGTCCACAGTTATGCCCACAGTAATGCCCACAGTAATGTCCACAGTAATGTCCACAGTAATGTCCACAGTTATTCCCACAGTAATGTCCACAGTAATGTCCACAGTAATACATCACACTTACTCCTGGAGTCAGGCCACTGCTAGTCCGGTGTAAACAATCAAATAAATCAGGAGTATTTTAAAAGATACAAAATTGTGCAATATATATAAAAGATAAACGATGACCTTTCACAGACAAAGATGACTGGATGGAGACAGCGTGACCACTACATGTGCACTCTTGCGTCACATTGCTACTAGAAATGATTGTAATATTTCTGAAAAACTCTAAAGCTACAAAAACTATAAAGCATTATTAGCTGTTACTGTTAATTGACCATTTGCATAGCATTACTTCAACAATAATACACACCAATGAGTTATTAATACTGTTTAGGTTTAGGCTTAGTGTTTCATCTGTTAATTCTGTATCTATAAACTGCCTATTCATTTTTAAAAACACATAATGCGTTATTACTGCAAAACAATGGCGCTGTATTCTAAAGCATTACTGTAAATAAGATGCAGTAGTTAATTATTAAAAAAATATTAATTTTCATACATTTATGAACACTGGATGGTTTGGCTGTACACTAAATTTGTAATTAAAGGGGTTTTCTGAAGACACTGATAGCAGCAGAAAAAGTGTCAAATCGTGAAGAAAATCTAAATTGTGACCTTAATCTTAATGAAATCGTGTTATTTTATTTTTACCATATCGCCCGCCCCTATTGTGAGTTTGTATTAATTGGTGCATACTCACACAGACCTATACAAATGGAATTCCCTCACTCAGTGTCTCCTCCTCCTCAAACTTTCCGCCCCCCTCCGTCCCTCCCCACTACCGCCACCACATGACAAATATGCAATATGAAAGTAGCTGCTGGAATCTGCTAGATCAACGCTATATCCTCAACAGAGCAATCTTTGCACACCCCACTCTTTACATTGTATCTCACCTCACCTGCATTAGAACAAAACCACTGTAAAACGCAAGTGCTCATGAACACACCCCCAGTCAACATGCACAACATACCTGCAAAACAAAATCAATGCATGTGCGGGCTTGCTATCTCCTCATAGACCAAGCCATAATTCCACTACGCATCAACACTTCAGGTCTTGGTGCGTGCCTCTGTAGCTCTAGAGCATCTTTCCCACTGTGTTATCGCTATGGTGATGCTGGGAGAAAGCTCTACTACTGCTGTACTATTATCCATCAGGGCAAACAACACATCTCTCTTTTCCTGTCGCCTTTCTCTAGCTCCTTCCCTTAGCTGTTCCTCAACGCTCCTCTTCAACCCAATCTTCAACCCATTTGGCATTTTGGTGTATGCTTTCTCTCATCCTCACCTCTTGCCTTGTCAGCGCTGCTTCACATCCGTTGCATAGTCCATCTCCTTCCCCCTCCTCCGCCGTCTTTATGTTCCCCTTTTTATGTGCACGTCTTCTGCTATTTCACCCTCTCCTGTTGGATATTCATGCCTTCACGGGGGGAGGCTTTTTATCCATCTCTCCAAAAGCTTACGCCGTGCTTCCTATATACGTAAGCTGTCAGCGCGTCGGTGCTGTAAGTGAAAGTGAATGGACAGGAGGGGGAGCAAGAAGCCACTTATCCCTCTGTGATGCGCCGCTCACTTGGTGCGGCTGCTTGTTCTTTTCCCCCATCTCTCCATCATCATGACCCCCTACTCCATGCTGCATCCACGCAAGCTCCCTGGTATTATCGCAAGCCTACAGTGCAAGAATAATCAGGAAAAGTAGAGTGTAAGAGGTGGAGCTTGGAAGAGAGTGTCTAATTAAAAAGCAGAGTATGTACAGCTGCAGAGAGCTAGAACTAGGGGGAGGAGTCAAGGGACAAGGGAATAGGGGAAGAAGAGGGCTCAGGGGGTGGTTTGAAAAAAACAAAAAACTAGTAGTGTAGTGCTGACAGGATGCCAAGGTCAGCTGGAGAGGAGGGATGCAGAAGGGATCAGGCAAAAATAAGGAAGAGACAGGATAATAGAGCTTTGGACAATGACTCTCTAAAGCACAGCCCTGCATACACTGTCACTAACCTGCGACACTTAAGTCCCATTTGCATGCATTGTAGAGTCACATACTATTGAACAAGCCATAATAACAAAATTAGATCTTTTCTTTGAATACCATCTGCTTCTTATCACAAGGGGATATAAAAATGACTTGCTGTACTGGATACAGAGATAAAATCTACACCTAAATGGCTTCAGGGGAGGACGTCTCATTCCACATTATCAGCCTTAATATCAGTTATCTTGTTCTATCAATGTTCCTTCTTTCCGACTGCAATGAACAACCTGGACTATCTATATATCTATGCACATGATTAAATCTATATAATGTATACAGTTTATCTACAGAGAGAGATATGTTGTAGTGGAACTATTATTTACAATTGAGTGAAGTTTGTTGAGTATTGACTGATGATGGAGATTAGAGCATACAGTAAAAAAGCTATACAATAATAATATCAATATAACAATACAAGTAATAATAATGCATCAGTGTTCATTTCTGAAAAAGATGCTTTACTAATTTAATAATCTACATTATTCTTATTTTTCTTCACAGTCACAAACTGGTGCTGATAAGCAACTTAAGGCCTCCCCAACCACCACCATGCACCAATCATACAACCACATCCAAAGGCAAAAGTGGTCAAGTGCCTAGCCCAAGGACACAATGACAGTATGCACAGGTTGGACTGCCAACTGCTCTACTACTGAGTCACCGGCACCTAATCAGTTCACATGTGCTGAATTGACTTATTATAATTAACATTGATTGATTATTTTGATGTATCTATCTTCCTGGACAAAGACAAGATTCCTAAACAGATTCATTGGTGTCCTTGGATGACCTGAGGATTTATCACGTCCCACTTGATTAATAGTCACTGCTGGCTGATTCATACAGTTCATTACCATCTTTTTACGGGAAGAACCCGTGTGTGTACTGTGTATCTTACCTGGAACACATAAGGCTTTTTGTTCTTTTTCTCATTGAGACGATTGTTGGAGATTAGTTCAGCATCTGTCGAGTGTGACGAGGACATCAGGATGTCTGATCTGTAATGATATAGATTTGTTGTTTTTAAAAAGAGACTCTTTAGTTCATCAATCTTATTTGTCAAGGAATTCGATTTTTTCCATTAAAATTCTTGGCAGAAACTCTTTATATCTCTGCTTCCTGATTCTGCTTCCAGCTCTACAGCCTCCACTCTGGAACTCGGTAAATAAGAGAGAAATAGAGGTTAAGAAACCAACATATATTTTGTTTTATGCAGAGGATTTTACATAAATTTGCAATTTCAATTTGATTGCAAATTAATTGTGCAGCCCCAATTTGAATGATAAAGGTTACCCTGGCCAAGATGTTTCCTTGGCGCCAAACACTGACAGTATAGGGTACACTGATAAATGACATGGTAACAAGATAATCAATGTTACTTGTGTCACCTGCAGTCATAATGCAGTAATGAGTGGCTTAATCAATAACCCGAACAAAGCTAAGGGTGCTTACATTTCTGCATTTTACGTTTTAAGTCCTCACACACTAAACACAATTAGTTTATATAGAATTTCATATACAATGGTTGTCATAGTTCACCTCCTTCCCTGTATTGTCCCTCTATGGATTACTATAGCAAGGTTGTTATCACAGCATGTACTGCAGAAACATCTTGAGCCTGAGTGAAGAGATGCATTGTGGGTTTATCAAGAGTTTCTAGCTAGAGTGAAGAATTTGTTTTACACACATAGCACAGCTTTTATTAGGCAGGACAGTATTGCAACAGGAAATCGAGGAGCGCGGTGGAGAGTGACACTGGGCAAACTGCTGGAGTCCAGATGTGAACACACAACGCCAGAGCAAGCTTTGTCAGCTTTGCATAGACCAACTTATCTAAACCAGGTAACCCAGGTAGCCAACAGAGGCTTCAGAAACATCATGTCTATTAGGTTGTAGAAAATAGTGTTGTGGTGAAGCAGCAGCAGATGAAGGAGGAGAGGACAATCAAATCAGAACAGACCCTATGAGACCATTCACAGATCCGGGCTTGGCTTTGAACACCAATGTAACTTAAATGTAATATTTCATGCTATGTATTTACTATGGTAACACAATAGTAATACAATATAGAATTACCTATTATTTATGGGTGGCCTATGGTTAGGGTAAGGAATAATAGTTAATTACAGAGAAATTACTTAAATTAACCTTAATTACATTATTACATAAATCATTATTATTATTATTACTACTACTACTACTACTACTACTACTATGATTATTAATACTATTATTATTATTACGATTGTTACCTCACCTGTTTATTACCACACTATTTCCATACTATTACTATACTGTACTTAAAGTAAAGTGATATCAAAAATCTAAATTCTAATTGATTACGTTAGATTCAGATTAGCTAAAGGCTCAGAACAGATGGGCATTGCTTTCTCACATTAGTATTTTTGAAAAGTGGCCTACCTGTCTCCTTTTCAGTTCATGATTTACAATGACAAATAAGACCAGCTGTAATGATTGTTATTTCAAACTAATCCTAAAGCTCTGTGTTGTGGCTGATCATGTTTTCAAATATAGTCACCATTAGTTTTGTTGGCACTCATTAATCAGCCTTCTATAAAAAGTGAATTTTAAGCAGATCCTTGAATGTAGACACAGATCAAGTCATCAATCATAGACTAATACAAGGGTGTACAATGGGAGACATGTCTAATAGTACGATCTGTGGCCATTACCTGAACATCTCATAAAGCATGATGGATGAACAGAGCAAGCGGTCATTTTACTGGGGCCTGAATACAGGTGACATCTCAGGCCTGGATCTGAGCCTGGGACATTGTCAAGATTTCTAAGGTTTTAATTTGCTTTGATGGATGGAGGGAATGTTCCTGTATTGTTTCTGGTGTCTGTCCTGTTGTCTAGGAGGGAGGCTGGAGGTCAGAACAGAAAAACTCCCTGGACACATAATAAATGGTTGAGGAGATAGATGGTGAGAGTGAGCCGTTTCAGAGCTGCTCTAGACGCAGATTCCATTACTCATAATGCAGGGACTTTATGTAAGCCTCAAACATCAGTCTAAGTGATTTACAGAAAAGCTCAAAGGAACTAAATCAGTTTTAGTTCAATCACTATAGAGCACTGCAGCATGTGACATTTTTAATTTTGATCGTCATAAATAAAAGTGCCTGAGGTTGTTTTCTAGTTTTCTGCCACTAGGGGGTGATATTGTTCAAAAGGAACAAGAAAATGTATTTCTGCAGCATTTGACAAGAAAAAAAGCTTAATTAAAGCTTTGTATTGTATTTCCTCACGGGTTACCTTTACATCCTCTGTCAGAATGAATGAAATTCAGCACTGTGTGTGGTTAAGGCCAGTGACGCAAAGCCTCTTACAGGTATGTCACAAAATCAATGACTCATTGGCCGTGAGGCTCATTTGTAACACACAAGAACAGAACAAAAGGCCTTCTTTGTGACCCCTGAGTTAAAATGCACAAAAAGAAAAAGAGGTGCACGTTGTAGGCCATGAGTTAGTTACTGGTATAATAATGATGATATATAATATAATAGTTATATAATAATGAGGATATATAATATAATAATTATATAATAATGATGTACTGTGTAACTGTGTACTGTAGTTGCCATAGGCTACTCCATAATCTTGTAGGTTCCCAGCGCTCGTTAATATGTCATTACTCAGTTCTTAGGACTCAGTATTCATGAGTTGAGTTTGAAGCTACTGTAGTAACACTGCAGACAAACCTCCTTGATTAAAATGGCATTTATTCATTGTTATTTATAGCCTACATTATGTCAACTATGTTAAATGTAGGTTCAATCAATTTGACATGTAACCATACTTTAGGACTTAACTATTTATATATTTATGATATTTGTATATATGTATTATATTTGTATATCAATACAGAGTAGACAACTGTGGGACACTGGTCTGTCTGTTGCTGCTATGCTCATGCGTATACTATTTAGTTATAGAAAAAGTATTTTTTAATAATATCTTTAGGGCCATGATGTTTAGAACCACATGCATAAACCAAGGGGCATGAATGACCTCAATTCTACTATGCATTTTGTAATAGTGGTGATGTAACATAATCAACAGTAAGATCATGGTCAAACATGGATATCATAACAAATGCCTAGTTTATGAATATTTCTTCTTCATGTGCCAAATACCTTACATTGGTGTTGACACGTTTAGGTTATTTAAATGTTACTTTGAGCTGTTTGGTTTAGGAGCCTATGTTTACCTGCTGATGTGGTTTGTTTACGTCCAGTTCTAGACACGTGGTGGATGAAGGGAGGAGAAATGGCGGAGAGGTGGGGGTGGATTAGCGCGGGGTGTGAGAGCCTGTGCCCACTGCTGTCCTCTCTATAAACGATAACAAATACGACTTTTATCGTGACTGAGAAGAACGCACAGGGCACCGGGCCTCATCACCTGCTTGTTCTTCGCGGTCAGTCTCAGCTCCGGCTCATCCAGGTGAAATCTACCTCGTTCAGTGCAGCATATGTCGGACACGCACACACCAGAGGATGGCCTCTACGGTAAGTCAAGTTTTATTAGGCATATAAACAGTTAGCCTACGTAGGCCTATATCAATGTATGCACATTGAAATGTTTGGTTGTTATAACAGGATTACAAATATAAAAGTAGGCCTATAAAGCTAAAGACAATATGATAACAAAGACTGATCTGACCTTTAAAAAATATATGTAATATCCAAACGTGACAATTACCTAGACTACCCCTAGACTACCCCTAGACTACTCCTAGACTACTCCTAGACCACCCCTAGACTACCCCTAGACTACCCCTAGACCACCCCTAGACTACTTAATATAAAATACTTATTTATTAAGAGCTCTTCTTCTGTTACAGTTTGGTGTTTCTAATCTATAGTGTACTCCCCCTGCAGGAGACTCAAATTCACTACTATTTTTATCACCAGTGCTGGTAGTTATTTATTTATTATTTATCCAGTATGGGTCTTGTTGGTTAAAATAATGCTAAAATGTATTGAATTAAAGTAGGCCTATATAAATGTATATTTTCTGCATATCAAACCAATGAGGATGTTGACATTTCCCTCCAGTCATTGTTGTTTTGTAAAAGGATTTCATGACTCACCTGTTTAGTATCTTTTTAAGCCAATTAAGCTCCAAGGATTTCCTAACACTTATAGCACCAGTGCACTGTGTGTGGACATTGTTTGGCACAAAGACACACTGACAACAGCCATTCATAAAGTCTTTAAAGCCAGACAAATGGGATGTGATGCACTTCATTGAGTCTTTTCACATCCAGCCCTTGTCCATATTACATAAAGATGATTTGGCAGTGTCTCAGATGAGTGCGTACAGCCTCAAAGGCCCTGATTTAGCACTGCAGCGGACAGTCAGACAAGAGGCCATGCACTTGTTATGTCATAAGTCCATTCTGTAGGGAAATAACTAGGGCAATGGCACAGTATCCAGCCCCCCCCCCTCTACAGCACCATGTCCACTCATCCCTCATCCACTGCTTCTATAGAGCTGCGAAAACATTGGATGAATAAATCAGGGCTGTAGGCCTATAATATATACTGCAAAAGTAGAAATCAGAAAATGGCATATCTTTGTCACACGGATCTAAATATATCACAATAACACCCTATACACGAGAGCAGGGATAAACACATTTCGGGCAGTTTTAAGGAATCTGATGTACAATTTATTTGACGTGTCAATGAGCGCTGCAATACAACAATAATGTGTCTGACTGATATACGCCTGAGTGATACATGTTACCAGTCTCAGATGTGGGGGCATTGTACAGTCGTCTCTTGTAGGGTATATCATTTGTATTTCTGTGTGTTTTATGTGTTGTCTTCTGGACTCAGAGTCTGTAATAATAAAGTTTCATATAATCTTTATTCTGACATGTACTGTAAATATGTTTTCCTATTAGATCCTTAAATGCAATTTTAACAAGTAGCTCATTTGAAGTTTCATCAAAATATAATATATTGATATTGCAATATTCAACATGGGTATCAAATGTTTTTTCATATCGTGATGTGAAGCCCTATACTGTAAATGTGTAAATATGCCAAACCATAATACATACATATAAACAGAGAGGGCGAATGGCTAATCCCTAACAGAAATACAATCTTACGTAAGCTAGCATGCTGTCAGACTGAGTTAGCCCTCCCAACTGTTTGGCTGTGAATGTGCGCGTGTGTAAATCTCTTCCTGTACATGTACTCAGTGAACTTCTGTCGGTTCATTCATAGTCTTTAAAGCTCTGAATTATTGAAGTCTGAGAATCTCCTTATGATAGACTCTCAGTCAGTGCGGGGGCGTTTGTTTGTGCCACATGCCACTGGTCAGTCGGACATATTGAATTCAACTTAGGGTTTCTAAAGTCATCTCAGGACAGGGCTCACTGCAAGTTGCCATATGTTGCCATAAGTGATGAGACAACAGCTCACACCTGCTCAGCAACAGTACAACTATATATATATATATATATATATAT
>JAVQKC010054857.1:0-21991 GCA_036025475.1 Philypnodon macrostomus
CAAACTCAATCCAGTTCTGCATCTTCATGATATGTACCTGTGTGCAACAGTGGAAAAAGATCCAGCAAAGACTTTTTGAATTATTGCGTTCACAGTTTTGGCCCGTTATTAATTAATTACTTAATTAATATTAATTGAAGAAGTACCCAATATCGATACATTTCAGCGTCTTTATGGTACGTACCTGTGTGCAAATGTGTCGTTTTTGAGTTATCGCCAATATTATTATATAGGGAATGTGTCATGCTTATATATAGTTTTTTTCTACACATGGTAATCTACAGAGAGTGATCCCAAAAAGAGTAAATGTCCAATGGAAGGATTTTCTGGGGTAATACAAATGCCTCATCAATGCCAGAGTGGCCATATGATATTACATCACCATATTTTGCCCTTTTTTGTTTTTTGGTCTCACTCGTCACCAAACATTTTTTAATTAAAAGTTCCAAAGGCAGATCCAAAATTCGAATAAGCTAACAACAGCTAACAACAGCTAACTACTCCTGTCAGAACTCATCAGCTGGTGGGGCACGAGGAGAATAGTGACACTGACAGTTTTTCTCCAATTAGCAGTTGACTCATGTTCTCTCTTCTTCCCTTACCTTTCATGTACCAATCACTCATCAACTCAAAAATGTAAAATGTTTGTATTTGATCTGCTGGGTTACAGAAGCTCAAGAACTAGAATTCTAATTTCCTGAACCATGCAGAATGCTGACAGAGTGGTTTGGACAAGTTAGGTTGGGTAAACAGAGAAGAGAGATAAAATACTTTTTTAAGTGTCCAACTGCTTTTTTGTTTTTAGTGTCCTGAAAAACAGACTGTAAAATTCTGAAAAAGGGGAAGCTAATGCAATAAAACATACAGCTTCAATGAAAATGTACTCCAATGTACCATTTCTGCTATTTATTGTTTTCTGCAATAGTTGCATAGAATCAAAAGCTGCAGTCCAAGACATCAAATCAAAAAGCATCTTGGGTAATATTATTCAGGTAGGTCCTACCAGATGTGTACTTCTGGAAGTCATAAACATTAGCAATCTGAACTAGAAAGCACTCAAGTGCAGACCTCTGCTAAGGTAGCACATTTCCCCTACATGCACTCCTAAAATAAACTGGAAATAATGACAAAAAAGTGACTTGTCTGTCGTTGTTGAAATATTAATGACCTCAATTCACAAACCTTCAAATCATCTTAATACAATGAGAAGTTATCAAAACCACAGAAACAGTAATAGTCTAATAAAATAATGTTGAAATGGTAGGAAAAACTTGGACTTAGTCTTTGCCAATGGTGCTAAATGTCCACTGTTGTGTATTTTGTAGGGATTATAACATTGTTGTTATAAATTTACTTTAAAAGCATATTTAACAATTTTCCTTAACTTTTACAGAATGATAATTAGCCGCTTTCAAACATGTTTTAAGCATATCAAATAATTATAAAACAATATTGTGGAAGCATAAAATTGGCATGCTATCATTTATGATTTTCTCAGTAGAAGTTCAGACCCCAGCCCCTTGTTTGACCAAATCCATGCACAGAGCACAGTCCAAAGAGTTTAACTAGCCTAAAGTTATTTTATTGTACAAAGAGCGACATTTTAGTCACGTAGCCTGTTTATGTTTGTGACTTCTTACCGCTGTCATCGTTCTGACAGACACATATTGCACCTCTTTATATTCTCATCTTCCCTCACCGTTGTCCGTGCTGCATGTCATTTCGTGCATGCCCCAAAATAATCCAGTCATGTTGTTTTGGAAAAGTTTACATCAATGAAAGTTTATGATCTTCCGTTCCAAGTGGCTGTGCACGGTGATTATTAAATTAAATTATAAAATTATTGCCTTTATTCAGTCACTACTGCAGCCTGGCGCCAGGCTGCAGTAGTGGGCAATTAACAGGTGAGGGTTGTGCTGTGAGAGAGACGGCCATATGCAGCGTTTCTGCTCATCGTCAGCAGGTCAAAATTCATCGGTTTTAAAATTTTTTGCATTAGACTGACAACATGACAGTCCTACTCTGCTGTGACTTTACCCCAGGTGCCAGAGGGAAAGGTGTCGGATTTTACAACACAGGAGGGGTGGGGGAGGAGAGGCTTGTTTACAGCACAGGCCCTGTCCCAGTCAGTGATTTTTCTTCTTTTTTATCCTGGATCCAGACAGTGATCTGGATCAGTCACTGGAAGTTTCATCCAAATCAGTTCAGTAGTTTTTGAGTTGTCGCTTACTGAACGGACAGACTTACAGAAGGACGGACAGACAGCCTTACAGACAGACACACACACAGACACAGACTTACAGAAAGACAGACTTACAGACAGACAGACCTACAGAAAGACAGACCTACAGAAAGACAGACCTACAGAAAGACAGACAGACAAACTTACAGACTTACAGACAGACAGACGGACGGACAGACAGACTTACAGACAGACTGACGGACAGACTTACAGATGGACAGACAGACGGACTGACTTACAGACAGACAGACTTACAGACAGACTGACGGACAGACTTACAGACAGACAGACTTAGAGACAGACAGACTTACAGACAGACAGACGGACAGACTTACAGACAGACAGACTTAGAGACGGACAGACTTACAGACAGACAGACTTACAGACGGACAGACGGACAGACGGACAGACAGACAGACAGACTTACAGACAGACAGACTTACAGACAGACTTACAGACAGACAGACTTAGAGACAGACAGACTTACAGACAGACAGACAGACAGACTTACAGACAGACATACTTACAGACAGACTTACAGACAGACAGACTTACAGACAGACGGACAGACTTACAGACAGACAGACTTACAGACAGACAGACTTACAGACAGACGGACGCTACTAAAAACATCTCCTCGGCGGAGGTAATAACTGCCTGTTTTGTTAACTTTAAAGCTTTAATTGCTTTCTTTGCTGAGGATGTAATATATCGGCAAAACGATGATGGAATCATGTTGGCTCGTGTCCACGTCCGCTGATCATACATGTTAACTAAAAAATTAATTGCCAGATCAGTTTCAAGATTTAGACAGAGTTATATATCATAAAGATGCCAACCTGGATAAATAAATAAATAAATAACCTAAAGCTGTGAACGCAATAACTCCAAAGGTCTTTGCTGGATCTTTTTCAACTTAATTAATTCATTAACTAATTAATCCCCTGAGGTACTTTAATTGAGCCATTAATCCTGCTGAACCTAAACAAAATCACATGAATTTTGGCACAGTGATCTGGGCTAGTGTATATTTAATGTACATATGCAAATATGCCTCAATAGCCCCAATGTTTTTGTCCCCTATGGGACACACTTACATTGGCAGAGAGCAATGAAA
The DNA here is from genome assembly GCA_036025475.1 of Philypnodon macrostomus. NCBI lineage: Eukaryota > Metazoa > Chordata > Actinopteri > Gobiiformes > Eleotridae > Philypnodon > Philypnodon macrostomus. The sequence continues at coordinate 3,360 of JAVQKC010054857.1, forward strand.
CTTAGTACAGTGAGTCTCTACATTGTACCCAACATAACATTTTATTATGGCCCCACCCTACAACAAACAGGAAGTCACATATTTGTCATGGTTTGGGGGCAGGGCCTCTTAATTGCTCGTTAACAATATAAAAACCCTTAGAAATCACACAATGTATGATTAAGGTGCCCATTGGTGCCATAGCGGTTGTGGCAAATGTGTGGGGGTGCTTCGCCGATATACATCTTGCTGTCGGGACAGCATAGGCCTAGTTACAGGTAGTAGTAAACATGGTATTGGTGCTTAGTGTAAAATGTAGTGACCACTGCTCACATGATTAAGTAAAAGGTTTTATGATAGGACTGTAGGGCTGCTCGATTATTGAGAAATAACCCAAGTTTGTTCACTTGTGTAAACAAATGCTGTGAACAAAGTGGACAAAATGTATATATCATTTCATATCTTTTAGCTTAAAAGTATTTATTATTATTTTCCTAAAGTAAAAACAGTAGCTCTACAGTATATCCTTTTAGGCCTATATTATTATGGCTAGTTATATTAGGCTAGTTTGTTGTTTTAGTCAATATACTTTAGCAGGCCTGTTATCCTCTGGCCTGCTTTCTTATTCTGTGACAGGGATTAGTTTAGAACAGGTGGAGGAAGGACTGACAGCACTAAACAACAGCACAACTCCCAGAAAGTACTGCTATGAGCTAGCAGCACCACATTCTAACACTTAGCACCTTAGTAAACTTTGATCAAAGAAACTACGTCCACACGCCTCTGTCCACTGCAGGCAAACAAGCAGATCAGCCACAGCAGCTCTGCTAATAATGTTTTTTTTTCTTGATTAATACATTTTTTTGTAATAGTTGGGTGTAATAATCATAATCAAAATAAAATTTCAATTAATTGAACAGCCCTACTGGATCAGGTAGATAAGTAATCAGAGATAACTGTACACAGTCTCAAAGTCAAACCTGTGTTGGCTGAAACAATCAAGGCCAGATTAAGGTCTTGCATGATGGTATTTCAGGGTAAAGTCACTCTACATTTCTCAGTGCATGCCTTACACTTTTATTACACAGCCTAGCTCGGGGCTTCAAAACAACACTATCCCTCAACTGGGCCACAGGGCTGCTCCTGTAGTGGAGATGCTGTACGGATGTATACAACAAAACCCACCCAAAATAAAATAAATAAATAAAAGAGGCGCTGAGAACATCGTATCTTAATATTTTTATGTGTCTGACCAACATCTATATTGATAATTGGTTATAGTCACTCTTTAGACCTCACTTTAAGCAAAAACCCTGCAAAGCAGATGTTAAACTAAAGAACTGACTACAAGTGACAATACTGTCGAGCTCTCGAGGTTTTATGTTTATGTAAAGGCCAAGATGATTTAGGTTGTTTATGCCAAGAAAAATGACAGCTGTTGTGGGCGCTAATAGGAGTGTAAATAAACAAATAGTGCATGTCCGACATGCAAAAAAGAAGATGGAAACCCTGGGCTGGGCACGTCAACGTGCTTTTAGGCTAGTGCATTATTACTTTCAAAAAGATACTAGCTCTCTCTCACCCCTTGCGCACATCAACCTCGTTCCCTCATATGTCCTGCTGCCCAGCGCACTGCGGGACCTGTGTGGACTGATCCAGCGCGTGCTCCTAAACAAGTATGTGTTGTTACAGGAAGCAGCTGACTCCAACACGCAGCTAAAACTGTGGTAGAAATATTTTAACTGCTAAGAAAATATAACTTCTTACAAACAAAATGTTTCTGCAACTTTTGTTCATAGGCTATGTACTTTTTAAAATAAAAGTGCACAGTGCACTATTTTTGAATGCATTATTGAATTTTCCATATAACAATGCAATTAATCACATTTAATTGCAGAAAATATCAAACTTATTTTTTTTTAAGTGCCCCCACTCTCTAGACCGGAAACCTAGGGGAAACACTGCACTGTGAGCCAAAGGACCCCTGCACAAACACTCCATTAACCACTCCAGTTTCACACTGGCACTCAGTTCTATACCAGCTCATTATGTGTCTGTCTGCAGAGATCCACTCAGGTATAACAGACCTCATCCTTTACATATAATCTATGTAAAGCAGACTGTTCAAGTACAAGTCAAAGCATGACTAAAGACTTTAAAGCAACAACTTAAATGATAGCATCGTGTAAGTAATGCGAAGGCAGAGGTGGTTCCCACAGGAAGTCAGAGCACTGCTGCACTTAAGCAGCAAATGTGATGCTTAATGCAGGGTGCACCTCTAAATCTAATTGTCAACAGTAAGTGACAAACTCTACTTATTATGACAGATTCAGTCTGGCCCTGGCCCTAACCAACTTCTTGGAAATTAATGTTTAACCCGCTATCACCTGCTGCCACCAGAGCACGAGAGAGACAAGCTACAACTGCCTATGAATGCAAAATGTATACCAGCACAATAGTGTGTTTTGGTGAATATTTAATAAAGCCACTGTGGAAAACAATATAACTTTATACCAAAATAACTCATTACTGGCTCACATTCAAATTACAATCCCAAAAGAACTTTTGGAAACAGCTGAATCTGTGATTTCAGTATCCCAAACAACTGCCCAATGTCATGATCCCAGCTAATCCATGGAGAGACTGCCTGCTGAGATGAGCCAGCTTGTTTGTGTCAACAGCATCTGTGGATACTGTTTTGTCTCTGTGGGCAACACAACATACAGTGAATCATCCTGGTGCTAAAATATAGATTATTGTATACCTAACAATGTGGAGTGTTAACTGATAATTAGATATAGCAAAACATCCCAGAATGTCTATCAATCACTATTTATTCAGTCCTAAGTGTGTACTGTGACATCCATTTCCAAATTATATTTCTTAAACCATACTGATGCCACATTTAAGAATGAATGCCAAGCAAATGCGGCTTTATAGTGCCCTACATTCATTGCAATCGTGCAATCATTTTGCTCCAAATTCCAAACTAATTAGAAATCATGCCATTAAGGACTGTTATAAGTACATAATAAGTAGGGGTGGGTTGCAATTATTTTATCTTCAATTCAACATTGATCAATATGTATTGATTCTCCACAAATCTGCATTACTGTCAGATCTGTGTGCATAACAAAATAAGCTAACGTGAATGCTACAGACAGTGCATGGTTGCGAGGTCTGTGAAAATACAGCCCAATGCAAACTCATGTAATACGAGTACACAAAACTATAGCCTAATGCTTTGGGAAAACAGCATTACTATCACTGGTCTCTAAAACAAAATGACTATACCCCTCTGCTCTGACAGATCACTATTTTAGATTCACAATTTTTCATAAATGTGTGTGGGTTTTTTGCTCTGTTTTGGTGCTTACTTTGTAGGGAAAAGACTATTATCTATTTATGAGACAGCAGGACACTATTACATGGGGGTTTTATATAGCCCATTTATGACAGAGCATGATAAGTGACATGCCCCCTAAATTTTCTGTCTGTGCTCCAAAAAACAATCAGTTAGGGCTACAGTACTCCTGCAATTATTTGTATATTTACCTATTATGTCATCGTTATCGAAGCATTTAAATCAACATTGAATTGAAACAATATTGAATCGAAACAACATTGAATCGAATTGCACCCTCAAGAATCGGACTCGAATCAAATCATGAGGTTCCTAACAATACCCAGTCCTAATTATAAGTGGCTGCTACCTAATAGCGTAGCATGCAGAAGAAAACAGCTCCTAACCTTTGTCTGAACTCTTGTTAAAACTCACTAGTGTGCGTTTTAACACTGTAAACATACATGTATTTGACAAACAACTACAATCCAAGCTACTGGTATGGTATAGCATTTTGTCAACATGCACAACTTATCTTCTGGGTTTTATTTCTCCATCTCAGTCTATGCATGTAGTGGAATCATTATATACTAAGAGACCAGATGTGTCTCCTCCTCTATGGTTACCAGTCGTATGTATGCACAATATCAGTTTCACCTGTTGCTAGAAGTAGCCATGGGGTTAAATTACGCAACACTTGACTGATCTACTACTGCTGCTGCTCTCCTCCCATTGTGAAAACAAGCTGAATCACACATGCTGACACAGCCAGCATGGGTAATGTTATCAAAATGAAGTCATCCTGAAAATACAGCAGTACTGTGCCACACCTTTATATGGTGCAGACTGAATTAAATGACAGTTTATGTTTAGTATCACTATCAGAGGCATTACTTGTGTGACTGTACAACTTATCTACAGTGCACAGAGCAAGGAGGTTGAAATGTCACTTCCTCGTGTGCTAGCAAATGTTGATCTGACGCAAAAAAAACAGACTGCGTTGACATACGAGCCCAGGAGCATATAGAGTAAACCTAATGACAGGTATGAAAACTTGTTCTGGTCAATCACCTGGAGCATCAGTTGGCTACAGAGCTAGGTGCGGTCAACTCGTTTATCCAGAGCGCCATAAAAAAGTTAACCCAGGACCAGTGTACTGATAAAGATACTTACAAACTTCTTTTTCCCGTCCCCATCCTCGTAGTTTTTCTTGGTTTTCTTCTCCTTCTTGGGACCGGCAGCTGCGGCAGAGGTCCCCGTGTATGGATCCATACTTAGATCTTAATCCGTTTCCGTGAACTGTGTGATAAAATAAACCGCCGCGGCAAAAAAACTCCTTTCTCTTAACATCACATATATAAACTAAATCATCCAGGCTTTGACTCTTTGCTCGCAGTGGCAATAACAAATACCCCTGGGCCTAACTAGCCACAATTAGCAGTGTATTGCTAATGATTTTGGGAAGCAGCCAACTTTACTGAACCTTTTCTGTCTGTGGGTGAAGGAGGGAAATTCAAACCAAAGTCCGAGCCAGAAACACAAACAGGGGACTTGCTACAGCGTAATAAAATATAAGTGTCGTCTTCCGTGTAGTTGTAATGTAACACCCGAGTTGAATATCTGAACAGTTTTAATTTAAGTCCTCAGGGAGTGCGTTACTATCAGCGCTAATGTTAGCTTCTGCTAGGCTAGCTTGCCTGCTACAGTAGGTAAACTCTTCGCGTCAAAACTCCGCTCCTCTCTCAGCGCCACAAGTTCTTTCGCCGACTCCAACACTTAAGTTACCGATGACTTGGTCCGGTGGTTTCTTCCCAATTAGTTTCCATGACTGCAACAAGTTGGACTAACTTTTAACCCAGAAAACAGAGGGTAATCGTGTTCACAGTGGGGCAGTCTTCCTGTTCTGTCAGTCCGGTGGAGGCTGCCTGGGAGGAGCTAAGGCGCCGCAGCTACACCTGAGTGGATTTCACTAAACTTTACTTTAGATCCCCGGGTAAGCGCACCCGTCAAAGAGTTTTATTTAGTATTTTACTAGAGAAACCACACTGTAAGATAAAGATAGGTGCGTAAATGGTGCCACAATAGACCCTTTCAAAGTTTGTAAACAGATGGCGGCAACTGTACACACATTTTCAATGGAGAAATCAGAAGGGTTTGACAAATGACAATCACTCTGCTACATGTCACAGTCTGGTTAGGAACATTGCATTAGTGAATGTACCTCACAATGTATGTTTATTTAATGTACACATGTTCTCACAAGTTCTTGATTGTTAGTCTTTACAGAAATGTTGATGACCACAATAGTTTTTCACTGTGCGCCCAGAATTATTGCCTCACCACACTCACTTTTGCTCCAGGCGCGTACATTCCGGAACTTTGAACATCCCATATGACATTTTAACATTTTAAAGGGTCTATACAATACAAAACTGTTCAAAATAGGCCTGCCCTATGCTATACAAAATACCCAAATATAAGGACTTGCCTAATTCAAAAAACATAACGAAGTTTAGTCTTCTCCTAATCTCGCCTACTGGTGTCTCAGGCACTCGCATCCCAACTCTCACTTTTGCTATATATAACCAAGGACTAAAGCATCTAATTTCAGGTAATTTGGATTTAAACAGTAGCCTATTAGTCAAGACTGTAAAACAAATTAAAAATTCTTATTGGGGCATATACGTATTAAACCATGTGAAACGGCGTCGTGGTTATGCATGAATGCACTATGTTAAATTACACAGGATGCGTATGAGCTCAGTCTGAATATTCAGACAGTTGCCCCACCTAGCGGTGCAAAAGTAGACTGCGCGGGACCATCATTTAAACGGTGAACCTGATTGTATTCAATGATATTTGGAAAATTAATAAGATAAAATAAATGAATCTAATCAAAACATTTTGGATTTACTCAGTGTTTTACTGCACACTCTGATACTTCTGCTTCAAATATGATTACAACAAATTATTTATTTCTACACCTCTTCTCAGTAAAATCACATTTCTGACAAAGCTTTGTAGGATCAACCATTCTCATTGACTATCTTCATTAACCTGTGTACATATTTCAGACTATAACCACGTAAGAGGATGAGGGAGATAGCCATCTGTCTTGGTATGCAAGAGATATTTTCCAACAACAAGATTGGAAAAGATTTACTCATCACCCGTGGCATTGAAATGACATCAGTGTAGCTTATCACACAGGATCATCACACTGTAGCCCCCAGTTCTCCAGATATTGGCACTATACATAGTGGGGAAAGGTTAATTAAAAGTGAAAGTGCATGATAATGCGGACAGCCTTATGGCACTCATAAAAGGCCCTTATGGGCATATTATATCATTAACACTTGAATGTGCACATTAGCACAAAGCAGCATAACCTTTCATAAACTGGTGAAATAATGAAAAGCATCCCATGTTAGAGTACATTTACAGCTTTATATTATAGTTGGCTTTTAATATATTCTTTCACCATTTTACATGAAACAATGGTGAACATTACACGGTTCACAACATCACTTGACACTCAACTGTAGGCTATAACAAAATCATTTACAGGGTGACACTTCTCTCTTCTATCCTTGTGGACATATGTACATATGTCCTTACTCCAGTCCTTTACAATGATTGGTTTATAGGCTTTGGTCTGTAACTGACAGAAACAAATGTCAACATTTGAGCATTTGTTTCTGTCAACACACATAATATGGCGTCCGTGTCCACGGCCTAATACTCCTCAAGTGAGATGCCTTTTTGGAGTCCCTAAGTGCTTTATAGCTGAAAACATAACAACATGACAAGTCAATACCGCAGAGCAGCAGTGGGTCATTTACACCGGAGCACTAGTCCTGGCACAGACTGGGTAATGTCTACTTGTAGGAGGTCCGGGCCTCTCTCAGGGACCTGTCATATGGCATGGAGGCGAAGAAAGAGTTTCGCAGCTGGCAGTTAATGAAGAAGACGATGAGCAGCACCAGGAGAAAGAGTAGCAGGCACATGACTATGTAGGTGACCAGGTCGGGCTTGTGGAGCTCGCCCTCGCGCAGGCCCCCTCCCCCGGACCCCCCACGCCCTGCAGTGGGCCTGAGGAGCGTAGCCACGCTCACAGATCCACCGCCGTGGGACGCGTTGAGAGAAGATGGTGCGTGCGTCGAGGACTGGGCCATGAGCACCAAGTCGAAATCCGGGTTGTCGGTTGAGTTGAGGAGGATCTGTCTGAGCATGGCGAGACGCAGGCTCACCAGATTCCTGGGTCAGCTACAAGAGCGAGGGGAAAAGTCAAAAGAAAACACGACTTCATTGACGATATTTGTTAGTCAGATTGACACAATTAAAATACAATTTGAGGTCATATGAGAACAACAAATCAACAAGGTGAAGCACATGCCAGGGCCACATATAAACTGTTATGACATGCATAAGTCGTCTATAGACAAAGTTTTACCTTAACACAATCTTTACGTATAGTCTATTTTACAATAAGATAAACACTCACTTTGTTGCGCGCTTCAAAGAGTTGCGCAGATGAAGTGGACAAGAGGAAGTGTCGCCTCTGCATTCCTCAGCGTCCCAGTATGTGTGCTCCAGCTCCGCAGAGAACGCGCCGTGAAGGAGCCACAGTCCTTAAGAGCCGTCCACTTTACATGAAACTAAAGTGATGATATATGAGCGCAGTCTCCGCAAAGGAATCCATTGTGTAGCCTATATTTCTTGGTTTAAAAATCCAAACGGTGCCCAGTATTTCACCTTGAATCCGGTTTATGTTTAGAAGTGAAGTTCAAGAGCACAAATGCTGTAAAACAACCTCCTTTACCTTGTGCGTCCTGGGTGAAAAAGAATAAAGGACCCGTCTGATCACCCGCTTTTCCCCAACCCTTGTTTTATCCAAGCGGTCATCGATGCCGGTCTGATAGATGGCGCGGAGACGCTGTACGCTCTTATGGGACTATTGATCCAGAATGACTAAGATGAGACGAAAAGGTGGGATTAATTAAGTTCAGCCACAGCCAGCGCGCGGAGAGAAGACTAGCTTCCTGTCGTCGCCTTGTGGGAAGTGTGTGAACAGACAGGATAGAAGAAGAAGAGGGAGACGCAGATCAGGAGCGGGGAAGGAGGGCGCTGGAGGCACGTCACAGGACCATGCTATTGTTAAAAGAAGACAACATCTACCCATCTGTCTGAGCAAACTTAGACCGAATGTCTCACGCTTGAGTGATGGGAGCTTATTATACTGATGGGTGATAGGCTATTAGAGTCTCTGTGTAAAAATGGCCGGGGGATCTAGTCCACTGTCCAGAGCAAAGTGCAAATATATAATGAGTTTTTCAGTGTCCATTTTGCAGGATAGTTTTGATTCTAATTTCTCGTGAGTTTTTTTTTTTTTTTTGACTTAACAGATGATATTTCAATATTGAATCTGGATCAAACTGTATATAAAGCCAACTGTTACTATTCGAAACCTGTCTAACTTTGTGTTACTTGATAGCCTTGGAGCAGATCCGTTTCCTTTGCAACATACGAGAATGATTGGGGTGTCTAAAGTGTCTAAACAAAAACTGGACACACATTTATGCAGGGGTGCTCAGTGGACTCTAGGCTCAAAACACACGGCATTACATGTATAATCCGTGAGAAATCTTTGTGTATTTTTTTTTCAGCGACATCAGTTTTTCTCGACATCTACAAAAGGTCAAATACATCACAAAAGTAAAGTGGATCGTCTTAAATGAAGCGTTGAAACCGAGCAAACCCTAAAAGCTCTGACAATCTGATTCATATTCATGTGCACCTGTTTTGTCACAACAGAATGGCTGCCAGACTAAAGCAAGGACGGAGGGGGCACACACTGCAGATAAATACTGTAAAACAAATCCAAATTAGAAAAAGACTTTGATGCCAAACATCAAACACAGACAACTGAAAGTTGGAGAAGATGAGAGCTACAAACAGGACTGACCTTTTGTCCCACATTAAACTTGTAATTCAATAACAAAGAGGATTACAATAAACTACAGTTTGTTATCTTGTGTATGGGAATTGTAGTCTAGCCTAAATCCTTGTTTACATACACTGACAGACAGAAGTGATTATGATGGCTTGAGAGATTACTGTTTATTATTACTTTTTGTATGTCTCAGTCATTCCATTTTCTGCAGGCTTGTTTCTTTATTGTACCAGTTGTGATACAATATTCACATAAAATAATATTAGACCCATGAATGAAGTGACGGTTGAAACACCACATGCCATGTCATTATCTTATGTTCGTCAGATTGAAAGCATTTGACGTCGACTTGTGCTTTTCTCTGTGACAGTTATCAGCTTAAACCCATTAGCTGTAACTCATGACAATGGAATTTTGATTAGGAATGGTGAATAGTAATTCCCAACTGCTATAGGCTTCATTAAGGACCTTGTAGCATGTGAACACCCCCTATTCATTGACTCTGCCATGCATCATGTCACACAAAACAATGGAATCCCCGCTATACTGCATAAATATAGCCTATATCTGCTTTCTCTTTGCAAAAAATATTGTAATTTACCAAGAGGTGGGTAGAGTAAGCTTACAAATGAAATGATAAAAGTTGAAAAAGCTGTGCAATAATACTGACAAACAGACAAATGTAAAATAATGTGCCACTTCTGCTTTTTCTAAAACAATGAACCTCTAGACATTGTTTAAACATATTATATCTTTACATTGATGTGTAACAGACACACTTTCTAAATATTGTTACTGTTACCACCCTATGAAGCCTACAGACGCCCTTATACTCAAGTAAGCCAGAAGAATGGTGCAGATTATTGTGTCACTTGTGTCACCCACCTTTTGCATTTGTTTCCAGTCACTGTCCTCCCTCCGCTTCACTCTGCTTCAACTTTTCTGTGTTTTAATCCGTTTAATCCACGCAATATTGGGGAAAAGACAGCTCATGCATGAAGAGCTACACATAGATAAACAAGAAGGAGTTTGTTTGGACTTCCTTCACAAAGTTATGTTATAAATTTATAGAAGGACCAAGAGGAGACAAAGCGGCTTATGCTCTTGTTAATGTGACACATTGAAAGCAGAAGATGGGTCAACAACAGTAATTTGACATTTATCACACGCATGGATGATCACAAATAATGCCATGTCCTGTAAGTTCTTTGTTTGGCTAGAATGATTCCACTGCACTAAATGGATTGAGTTGGCTAAGTTTTGTTTGCCTCATGTAAAAATAATATTGTTGTGATGCTGGCCACAAGTGCAGCACCATCATGTGTGGCTATCAACTCTAACAAAAGAAGCTATACAATGGGCTCTGCTTAATGTGTTTGCTAATTGGCTCTTCAAAAGTTACTTGAATCTGTCACACTATGTAGTACATATTATTTGTAGTCCTTATGACAACACCTAAAATGAAAGATTTGTGTTGTATTACATCTCTTTTCCAACTTTGTATATGTTCTAATTAAGGCTCAACTATTACTTTTCCTGAGTAATTAGAAGTTCTTAACTAGGGGGTAATTCTAACACAATTGGCCAAAATGTCCATCACATTTTGTATGTATGGTTTTGATGAGGTGGGTAATGAGTTTTAGGAATGTTTATTTGGTTTGCTTATTGGTTGTTGGAGATATGTTTCTAGAGTTATAGTCCCAAGAATCATTTTTATATGCTGTGCTCATGTCATTACGCAAGGTGTCCAGACTCCATTCTCTCACATGTCAATACAGTCCCATTTTCCGTCTGATTGATTATGGCACGAATTTTAAAACAAACAGAAAATGTGACAGGCTTACATCTCTGCTCTCTTATTTGCTGTAATTGTGTTCATTTTCTTCGAAGCCTCTTTAACCTCCATATAAAAAAAAAAAATCAACAAGCAGCAAAATAGGATTTCTTCCTGCCAGCACATCAAACGCCCCCATTGGCAAAAATCAGACACTCTACAATTAGTCACTTGATTATCTCGCCAGAACACCAAATGCTGTTTCTCATCTAGCCGAGGATTTAAAAAAAAGTATTTACTCGCTGTAGCGGTGAATGATAAAATTATACTAAGAATAAGTATGCCTAATCTATAGAACAAGAATACTCTCAGATCACTTCTAAATCGGTGCACCTGCTTGTGAAACGATTCTTCGGGGTTACATGTAGGGTATTTGCATCACATTGCTCCAGGCAGGATGTGTTTTCACTGGTGTGGGTTTGTTGTTTTGTTAGCCTGTTCTGTTTACAAGATAGCTCAAAAAGTTTTGGATAGATTTGTATTTAAATTCTGAGCAACCTTAAAGGCACATGGATGGGTACAAATTTGTTTATGAAAAGACTAGCACTTTCTGAATGTTTTTATCCAGCATTAGGTAGGAAAATGTATCAGATATGTCTAAAGTCTGGCCCAACATCCAGTCATAGCAGACGACTGATATGGCCCAGGGCATGAGTTTGTTCATGATTTTATCAAACTAAGAAATAATTACAATGGTGCTTAGATTCATAATGAATATAAAACTAAGCATCTTTTATATTTTTACATTGGAAACCAAAGCATCAAGTTCACTCAGTCTGAGGATCAGTACAAATTTATATTGTATGTCATAGTTACAGCACTGACTCTGAACTTGGCACAGGTCAAGTCTCCTCTCAGCTCTGTAGTGAATAAATCAGAAACAACCAGTGTGGTCCAGTGAGCGTGCTTGAGGACAGTACACATATATAACAAGAAGGAAACATCCGCTTCACTCTCGAATGCCTCCGTTCCATCTGAATTACAAATGGGAGTCATTTGAGGGAGGTTTTGTTCAGGATTAATGAAACTTGCAGCGCCCAAAGGTAAACAGTAGAGTGAGAAGGGCTCCAGGAGGGGCACTTGGTCCAGTAGTCACTCAACAGAGCAGAGACCGAGCCCTAGACTGAACACTCTCCGCAGAATGTCAACAAATGGATGCAGCTGGGATGGGGCAAGGGCACCAGGAGGTAGTGGTAGTGGTGAAAAGGGGGAAGCAAACTAGACAGGTCAACAAGCAGTGCCCCCCAGTCTGCAAACAAGAGAGCTGTAATTGTAGCATCAGGTGTGTTTTCAGTTTGTTTTGGTGATCTACAAAAGGTCTGGAACAAGAAAGGTCATGGGAATCCAGGTCAAAACAACACACAAACTAGGGGGATTTGAAATGTATACAGTAGAAATCCACCTCTTTTGAATACTCAGAACTGTAGATATATCTAACTGAAGTGCACAGTGCTTGAGTGGTTAGGGGACTCACTTTTGGTTGTAGGTTCAATCCTCAGCCCTGCCGGTAATAAACTTTAAGTGGAGTCTGCAAGTCATCCCTATTATACCGTGGGTTCACTTCAAGGTAATCCAGCTTCCTCCCACCACCCAAAGATGTGGAAGAAAATGTCTAATTTAAAAAAACTGAATGAATGCAAGAGTGAATCGTTGTCTCTTTGTGTTTGCCCTGTGAAAGACTGGCCATTGTTCAGGGTGTATCTCGCCTAAGGCCAATAGTTTCTGAGATTGTAACCTGTGAAGAGCAGAAATGAGCAATATTCTTTTGATTTAATTTCCCAGCAAAAAGGTATAAACAGATTGTCCAAATTTGGACAGAAGATAAATGGCTGTTTGAAACTCCCCCATAAAAGGTGTTTGTTGCAGGTTATAATTATACTAGGAGAAACATAACTTCCTCTCTGTGTATGACTTTTTCTCTTTTCTCGTTCAAGTGACTCTTAAGAAAGTTGGGGCCATAATGTTTGCAAATTCAAGAAATGTACTTGTGTTGAGCCACTTCCAGTACAGCATTCCAAATCCATTATTCAGAAGTTCCCATAAGTACACAGATGGACTTTAGGCAGAAGAGAAAAACTTTGAGTGATTATAAGTGGACTCTGGCTTAGTTAAAGATGGTAAAAAAAAGAAGAAGCTGTGGCACATTGCAGATGGTGATGTAAATCATGTCTATGAATCATGCTATTTTTAACAAGTGATTGATATCTATGGTGCATCAAGCTGAACATAAATGATTGCAATGAATACATTAACTGATATTGTATAATTAGGCATTGATCGATCTGCAATTTGTGTTTCATCATATGTATATCAGTAGCTAGTACATTTCTTATTTTGGAAGAAATGACAGCAATTTCCATTTGTGAGAAAAAAATTATCTCATGAAATATATTCAATACATGACGCTTCTGGTATAGCTTGGTGCATTGAGGTTCAAGCACTGCAGTTGCAATTATGAGTTGTGCTTGTGGCTGTGTATAGCTCGACATTGCTCAGTATGACAGCTTTTTTTGTGCCTGGAGAGCTGCTTGAGCCACCTGGAGGGCTTGTCAGGGACTTGTCATATCAATCCCTCCATCCATCTCACACCACCACTGTGCCCTGAATGTGAAGAATTGGTAAACACTCGACGGACCTTTCTTTTAGATTGCCCCTTCCTCTGTTACTCCATCAGCTCTCTTGACTGCTTCAAAAATGAGATATTGGCTTTTCTCCAATGATGAGAACTAATAAAAAGAAGTTGCCCTTTTATGGATTTGTGATTTTTTTTCCAGACTGTCATTTGGGAGGAAAGAAAAATATGGCACATCAGTCTGGATGATAGTCTTACAGCTGTAATAATGGTTGGACCTTTAGTGATGAATGGTCAGAATTGAGAGATTGCGACAGCTTTATTTGTGGCGATTGTCTTATGGTTTGTTTAAAAGCTCTAGTCCTGATGATCTCCCTGAAGGCTCTTCCTCTAATGAGTTCTTCTGATGAGAAAGTCTCGTGGCTTCAGGGTTGATTGATGCCTTCATCCAGGGGCGTGTCTCTGTGACAAAAGTGTTAAAATGATGAGTGACACATGAACACATGAATCAGAAAAAAACACTTTTTGTTGCTTTTGGGACCGACATGTATCTTGTGCGTCTTCTACTCACTGTTAAAAGGCATTTGTTTGTTTTTGTAACAGGCATTCCTTGTTAATGACTTTTGTGTGACTGTTCACACTTGAGAAAGTGTGTAATCTGTGTGTACTTCTGGTAGCCAAGGCATCACAGCCCACCTACATACTGTTTATGTGTGTTCAAGCTTCTAAAAATATGATGGAATAAGCTGTTGTCTGTGTGTTTATAAAAGCATATTTTATAAGTCTGTCTCTTGTGGGGGGCTTCCAGGCAGTAGGCAGTGGGGAGAGTGACTCTAATCTCCAAGCTCCAAGTCCCTGAATCCCTGTCTTTGAGAGGCACAAGGTCAGTTCTGTGCTATAGGAGACATGTGCTATAGGAGACGTGCTGGTGAAACACACTTGCAGAAAACATGTTGGATTGAGTGGAAATGAAAGAGGGAGGATATAATGGGTGATGAAAAGGAGGAAGAGTTGAGGATGTTCTTGTTTTGGGACCTGTGGGACACATTACCCCAGAGATAATGTCCATGGACACATATACAGACCCAAAGTCACTCTTGAAGGATCTTTGTTCCAGCATAAACAGGTTTTATACACAGTTTACACACAGCTTCAAAGTAAAGACTTTCAACACGCAAAACACTAGTGCACCAAGGGCCTTACTGCTAAACCCCCTTAAGGTTAAAACTCAAATCAAAAGTCCTAGGACCCACCGAAGGAAATCAGTCTTTTACAAAACATTGGGGTCCATTTCACTGACTTGTTGCTATGGCAATACATGGTCCAGTCTGGGCTGTAGTAGCTATTTATATGTCCTGCAACATATTTGATATTTTACAAAAATCTTCCCATACTTTGGGGACAGTGATTTGGCATGTGTGTCAGTACACACAAGCTGTTGGCAGTGCCAGACACGTTTATTAGTATGGAAAGTAGGGAGAAAGTAAAATAGAGATTGTCCCAGCATATAAAGTTCCTGAAGTGTGCAACACATCATAATGGGCGAATCATTAAACCACACTGCAATCAGATCAGGCTACACGCGGCTGTCTTCCTAGCCGTTAATTAAAATGGCTGCTGTTTCTCCTCATTAAATCCTAATGTAGGGTGCACAACTGCTAAAGGTAACATTTAACAAGAGCAATTATTATTAAATTTACAATAAGACAATCAAATGTGGAAAACACTTTTATTTATTTATTTTATATCTAAGGGTGAGAAAAATGACATTAATGTTAGACACTATGACTGTCAGGTTGTCACCAGTAAATTTAGGACTGGTAATTTTGGTGAGAAAATACTAAAGGGATGGCAGACTGGACGGTCAAAGGAAGTTTTTGTTTGACAAGCTGAAACAATGCAGGAGTACAGTGTATGTGGACATAAAGGTCTGCACACATGTGAGTGTAAACTATGTGAGTGGGAATGGTGTAAACGGAGGATGTGCCTCACATGCTCAGTCTGCTGCAGTCAAAGCGCAGGTGCATGAGTCAGCTGCTCTCCACTTTTGATGATTTTTCATATTTTAGACGGGCTCAGCGGGGAATGCAGCCCTCTAGTAAATACCACTCTAATACCAGAGCACATACCACATATGATCAACAAGGCTGGGGCTTTATGTAATAAAGCTCCTTATCTCATGAAGACATTACAGTTCCATTTGACTGTTGAAATAACATGAACTATTTTTGTACATTTTACATGCATATAGATTTTAAAGGTGTTAAATAATGTAAACAATATTAGAAAATTTAAATAGTAACTGGCATTTTGTGATTCTGTTTGACTGATTATATATATATCTCAGCTCAGGTTCTAGTGTCTGCTTCTGTATATTAGTACATTCATACCACCATTGTCAAACAATACTGAAGTCCCATTGGCTTTGACTGAGTACCAGTGTGACCAAACACTCACTGACTCTCATACATCTCTTTTCTACCTTTTAGTGTTGAAAAAATACCCAATACAGTTATAATGAATCATCTGGAGCTGTTTAAATCAAGGATCAAAATGACAATATACAGTACAAGATTGAGCTTTATTCAGTATTTCAGTGTGAAAAATACAGTTCTGCTTTTGTGACAGTGGTATGTATGTGGGTTTGAATACACACAAATGTGACCTGCTCTGTTGATTGGAGACATGCAGTACAAAACCAGAGAAAAATATAATCACACACATCAATGGAAATTCTTGATAATAAATGTTGATGCAGTGAACCTTTTGAAATGAGAGAGCCTACGTTATATACTTTCTCTGTTTGGCTTATTTATCATGGATAACACATAGCTCACACATTCCCTTTAATGCTAGACTCTCACATACTGTATGTTATGGAATGAAAAAAAGGTGCTGTAGTTGTGGCAGGTCCCTTGTGATGCTTTCTACAGAATCATTTTTACATCCAAGGAGAATAGCAATACTAGAAGCATATCAAAATACTTAAATGTACCTGGAAAACCCTGTATAGCAATAGCTAAAGGTGAATGGAGAAGTATACATTACCATCAGCACATATAGATGTTGCATAAGCCTCTTAATTTATATAATGTCAAAAGTTAGGCTTGTTGTGGATAATGTCAGGCGCCCTGAAATGTGAAAGTATAAAATTACCCCATAGAGCTTCTTCATCAAACCAAATGTTTTATGGCTAAATGATTACACATTGTTCAGATAATATCACAAATTGCTGCGATTTCACAATCTGTTTCCTCCGAGCAAATGAGTTTCCTGTACTTTAAAAAAAAATCTCTTTAAGGATATTCTTTAAGGATATCGAGGATGCTACAGATCAGTAAGTTTACTAAGGTGAATTCTTTAAATTGAAGATAGATATATATCGTCATAGATTGCAGACAAATAACCCAGCAGTTATTTACTAACAGAATATACTCACTGGCCATTTTACCAGGTACACCTATTCAACTGCAAAATAGTGGATTAGCCAATAATATGGCAGCAGATTAATGGATTTAGTCAAGCAGACATAATACAGACGACCATCGAAGCACCAGAATGGGGAAAAAGGTGATTTAGGTTATTTTGGCATGACTATGGTGCCATATAATATGATCTGCATATTTCAGAAACTGTTGATCTGTTGAAAGTTGATCTGTTGGAAGTTGATCTGTTGGAAGTTCTTTGCACATGAATGGTTTCCCCAAAAAAGAACATATCTAGTGAGTGCCAGTTCTGCAGGCGTAATACCTAATAAGGTGGCCATTGAGTGTATTATATTCTATTTTGGAGTGCTGTGACCATCAAAACACCTGCAGTCCCTTAACAAAGTGTGCAACATAGAATCAAATGGATTAATTAGATTGCCTGGTATAGAAAGGGCTGTGCCGTATGGAGACAGGCATAAGACAACACAAATACATAAAAGTACAGTTGTGACAAGCAGTGGCACTTTTTCCTCTTTCCACATAAATATTTATCTTCTTCCTGTTTTTGTTTCACCTCTTGAGCCTTATCAGTGTCATCCTCTTTAAGGGTTCCCCCACTTGTATGTGTTTGGCCCACATCATGGTTTGCCTCATGGCTTTAGACATATCGACTATATCCCAGAATGCACTTCTCTCTCCCTGAAGATATGGGCTTTAATTCAAATTCAGCTCTCTTCACAGTCTGTCCCCAGTTTATGTGACCTCTAGCCCTCAATGTGCCCTTTATGTGACCTCTAGCCCTCAAGCTAAACTATTCCTGGCCTTTTTTAATTGTCTTTGCATATACATTAGTCTTTGTTTTTTTTTTGCCAAAGCTTGACAAATTCCACCATGCCTAGATAATACAGCTCACTCATCTCTGCAATTTAGCTAATCAGTGCTACCCCTGCTTTTCTGACCCTTGCCCAACCTTACGCGCCCTTGCTCTTTTGGTCAAGTCTTGTTAATGTCTCATGGTGTTTTTGCCAAACTTGTCACCGAGCTGCTGAATGAGTAGAGCCAGCTCTCCGGCCGCCTCAGATTTCTCCTCCAAAAGCTCATAACGGAGGCTGGAGATGTCCTGCTTGATCTCCTTCAACTCGCCTGAAACAAGCAAGAAAAACAGAACATTCAGTTCAATTCCAATGTCAAAGCATTTTTCCGTCATTTTCACTTCACATTGATTTCTCTCAGGGGGGCAATTCAATTGTTATATTCATTTAAATTATTTACAGTCTGCCATGGACTAATTGATTTAATTAACTGAACAGTCTTAAGGCAATCAGGATAAAGGAGTTCTGATCTTAAGATGCCCACTGGCTCCTGTTTGGAATGCAGGGGATGGTCAACATTGCTCAGTATACCATCAGCTATTTTGAGTGTCCCATCATCACTACTACTACTACTACTACTACTACTACTACTACTACTACTACTACTACTACTACTACTACTACTACTACTACTACTACTACTACTACTAC
>JAVQKC010054864.1:0-13187 GCA_036025475.1 Philypnodon macrostomus
GGCAATGTGGGTTAAGTGTCTTGCCCAGGGACACAACGACAGTGTGCGCTCGGACGGGGACTCGAACCACCGACCCTCTGGTTGAAGGGCGAGCACCTACCCACTGCGCCACTGCCGCCATTTGAGCATGAACAGGAGAGAGCCAAACACATACATTCTTCTTCTGTGGATCGGGCTCATCTGAGCAGAACCTGCCTTCCACAAAAACATATGGAATCAACAGAATGCAGCAGATGTAAACGGCTGCCTGAAACATGCTCTGCCTAAGGAAAAATGGTGCATAGTTGTTGTTGGAATGATATGCAGTCTGCTTTTCAGCAAATAGGTTGTGAGTTTGATTCTTGGGCACGGTAGCCTGGTATACCAGCCCAGCCCCGGGTCTGGTCCCTTGCTAATAGTGAATCATTTCTTGCCGAGCCGTTTACGAGTGACTTCCTCGTTAACAACAGACTGGTATTTCTGATCCGTAAACTCCGCCCTTAGAAGTGAATGCAATCAACGAGAGACCAGACTAACATCTTTGTACAGAACCGAAAAAGAGTTAGTCGGGCTGGCCTGGGTACGGGCAATCTCTCTAAAAGGGGTCTGCATGTCCTCCTCGTATTATATTGGGTTTTCTCCTCCCACCATTCAAAAACGTATGTCTTTGGTGAATATGCTACTCTACTCTAAGAGATTGGTCGTAATGTCAGCTGTGGAGTCGATTAGTTTAGCTGTAGCAGAATGAATCTCCCTCCGTACCTAATAAAGTGGCACTCTGTCTCTGTATTCTTGGTAAATACGTGATTAGGAATTGTCTATAAAAAAAAAAAACAATATAGAAGCTGGTCCGTTTACAAGGAGTAGACGTCCCAATGCAAGTATTACTTTTTATTGAGAACTGCTCTCAGTCTGCAAGCTTTTGGTTTTAATATTGAACACAAAGCACTTTTGTTGTTTTTGCGCGGCCCTGAGTCAGCTGCAGAGGCGGTCCACGGAGGAGACAGGAAGTGGGCCCGCCTTTTGGAAGCGCTCTCTGTCAGCGGGAAGAAGAAACTGTCACTGGAGGGCAGGGAGGGTGTGTGGAGCTGGGTGTTGAACAGGACCTAAATAAGACTGCATCTGCTCACTGTCAGTCAGCTCATCTCACACATGGTCTCTGCCAAAGATTCCATTTGCACCAGAAGACTTTCGCAGGGTGCACTTTTTGGATTATTATTTACTTGGCTGGATACAATAGAGGCAGGGTTTAGGCATTTATACTGTAGTAAGGTACACCCTGGACAGTGGCAGTTAGTCACAGGGCTGACACATAGACAAGCAGACAGACAACCGTTTGCTCACATGTTCATCCAACATCGGTAATTAAGGCTGTAAAAGGAAATTGTTAAAAGTGCTATAATCTGACCCAATTTGTGGGTTACCATTTTGACCAATAGTAGCCAAGAATGAAATGGAACGACAGCCCACACAAACTCTGATTTGATGTTGCTGTAGTAGCAAGTGGGAAGAAGCTGTAAACAAATACAGGACATGAACACAGTATGTTCTGGATTGGGGATTGAACCCACAACCTTCTTGACAATGTCTATTTCTAAAACTAAAATGAGGCTAAGAGACCCTCTGTGGGCTGTTTGTTTTAGAGCACAGGGAAAGAACTGTTTAACCAATCACACGCGTCCACAGGACAGGAGCGCTTTGATTGGTCGATACATCTATTATCTATTCAGAACAAGAGGCTCTCAGGAATAATGGGCTGATGTTATATTTCAAAATCTAACATTTTATGTATATGGAGCTTTAAGCCGAGACATAGTGACCAATGTTCATTTTCCTCTCTGTGGGAGTTAGTTGGTGAATCTAAAGACCCCATAGATTTATTCACTTTTTATGACCAGCTGTGATTGACCGGTGATCGCCCCAGGTGTACACTGCCTCGTGGCCAGAGCGACTGGTATAGGCTCGATCCCTGCATTACCCAATAGGACGGGCCGAAGAGACTGAATGAATAAATGCATTATCCATTCTCTGTCTTTTTATAATGACTCTGTTTTTTCTGCTTCATTGGTGCAAATAGTGTACTCTCAATGGGGACTAGAGCCCACAGACTTCTGAATGTACATTGATAAATATGAATGCAAACAAATCATCTGTTATGGCTGTGGGCTAAAATGCATATGCATAACTATCTGTAATGTCAGATGGGGAGTTGAGCGAGACCTGTGATTGGTTAAATCAAATAAACTGTCTTGCCTCTGTTTTAACAAAAATATTAAAAAAGGCCTTTTATATATCATATCAACATATCAATCCTTCTGTACCACACGGATGACCAAAGAGCTGTACAATAAAACAGAATCAAATCAACAGTTACTTAAAACATAAGGTGTCTTGGTGCTAAGGGTTAAAAGTCTTTAGTCTGACTTAAACAGAGAGAGGTCAGTGAGGGAGTGACTGCCCGATCGGCCCCCTGTCTGTACCGGGACATCCAGAACCATCTGAGTGGACGGACGGGGAGCTCTACTGGGGCTGTGGGGGGTTCAAATCACAGATAAATAAAGAAGAGCCAGACCAAGAGCTTTAAAAACAATGGAGGAGATGTCTCTAGCTTGCATTTACTAAACACATGTAATAAACACATGTAATAAACACATGTATTAAACACATGTATTAAACACATGTAATAAACACATGTACTAAACACTTCTACTTACTCACGTTCTCATTTTTACACATACAAAATAACCAGTGAGTATTTTTGCATCCATTTCTGTGTTTACTTAACCCCTGTGAAAAGGAGCATGCTGTCCGTACAGTAATATCTCCAGCACGCCTTACATTGACTTGATGCTCAAAGCAGATAAAAGCACACTCTCCCCTTTCTACAAAGCCTGGACTACAAAGCAACTATAGCAGACTCCGAAATGCACTTCCAAATCTGAGTTACGGAGGACATGCTGTGTTTTTGTTGGTTTCTCATTCATCTGTCAAAGTCTATGACACTCCTGCTAAGATGCCTGCCAAGCCTGAACAAAAATGAACTGAAATATGAACTAGGCTGGTGCAAAAAGAGAGACTGTGAAGTTATGACTAATGGAATATAAGAATGTTTGGTGCGGAACAAATAGGGGCACATCTGAATCATACATGCAGTGGGTTTGTGTGCGTGACAGAGGCCGTGTGCTCAGCTCTATCAGTGTTTTCAGGGCACAGAATCACAAACAAAACTTTCCATTTACTTTTTAATGAAATCGACAAAGTACCACCGCGACTATTTTTCACTGGAGTTGCCTGCATTTTGTCCCAGAGCCGGCGAGCAAGGAGGTTGTGGGTTAAATCCTGGGACTGGCTGAGGAGTGTCTCTGCATGTGAGTCTGCATGTCCTCACTGGTTCTTTCAAAGGTATTCAGGCTTTCTGCCCCACCACCCAAAGACATGGATGTATTGGTAGAGTTGGCCAGTCTCAATGTTCCCAACAGACCCCTTAAAATGTGTGTCATATGAACACTGGAGTGGACTGGAACAAAACTGAGTTAACCTCACAAAAATGTAGTGTTTGTCGTGAGAGAGAGAATAATTCTGAACATACAATGAAAAAACTATTGTGGTCATCAACATTTCTGTGAGGACTTGTCCAGTAAAAGCTAAAAATCAAGAATTCTGCCTCCAGCCAAAAGTCTAACTGTTACTAATGTGTACATTAAATAAACAATATACAATGTGAGGTACATTCACTAATGTTTCCTACCCAGGCTCTGACATCACCTACATGTAGAGAGTGGAGGGACTTTGCCAAAATCATCTACATTTGAAACATTTTGAGGCTGATGCTCATTTCTCCATTGAAAATGTATTATGGTCTTTTCTCCAGTTGGCTCCATTACGGAATTTTCTGATTACAGACTTTGAAAGGGTCCATAGCTGGGTGTCAGGTGACATCACAACATTCTACAGCCCTACACATGTTAATGGAGATGGAGGTCGGGAGAATGACTGTTGATGATCTGTAGATGTTGTGTGTGGTTGGACAGATACAGGGGGTTAATGGACCTGATGATCAGATTCAACGTTTGTGGGATTTTTTTGTAAGGATATTTCTCATAAAAATCCCATCGAGTTAATACAGAATTCTTGTGAGTTCCGTTTAATCTTCATTTTGAACTTTGATGAATGCCTCCTGCCTTGAACACAATTACCAATTACCAATTCATTGTAAAGCTAAATTTGACAAACACCATCTGACAGCCAACTGCGCCCACATCCTTTTACTACCGGCAATTTAGAATGACCACTTACCTGTACATGCATGTCTGCAGCCACACTTAACCTGACATTAACTGGTCCATATATTTTGATTTCACCAGAGGGTAAAGCAAATCTGCCCATAACATAACGACTGGTAGCTATTGAGATGCTTATGCAAAAGAATATATGACTTATATACAGTGTTGTGAATGCTAAGATCTTAAACAGTGCATGAATGTTGGCATTAATGTAATTATTAATTTTAAAAGGATGCAATGATATTAGACTTTTTCTTTTTATACCCAAAGGAGTCCTTAATCTTTCCTGCGTGGATCAGCTGTTCCAACAATAATCATGTTACTGTTTGCTAAGCTGAAACTCTCCAGATGATACCATAACAAAATCTATGTGATTTTATCTTTGTCTGTGGTTAGGAAGCCTGGACTCTGGGCGTGGTCCTTTAAAACACTGCAAGCCTTAATTTCACACAAGGGTAGTTTTGATTTCCTGGATGTACCGACCGACGTGGCTCTGAGATTGGAGCGAGTCTTCAGGTGTGACTGGGTTCACCTTTTGAGATCTTCTGTTGAATATCAAGCACATACTGGATATGGTGTGTTTGAGATTAGCATATTGCAGAGGTCAAAGAGATAACAATGTGATAGACTGTTTTCATATGCACTGGTCAGGGGTCAGGTATGAAATGGAAAGTTTCATACCTCTACGTCAACGAGACATAACAGAGGATTTGAAGCTCACTTTTTGAGCTGCAGTTTTGAAGTCTATTTTATGCTAAAGCAATCTAGCATTTGATTATAACTCTGCGCTTCCGTCAGACCGCCTCAGGGAAACTGTGGATGCGTGGCAGCCATACCACGCCTACGGCCTCTCCGACCACCACCACAAAACACAAGGCAATGTGGATTAAGTTTCTGGCCCAGGGACACAACAGCAGTATCATCCATTGGTCTCTGGCCTTGGAATGTGCTACAGAAAGACTCATTTAATCATTGATTTCAATTCTTTGAGCATTTTCACATCCACACAGAGAGTCTTTGAGTCCAATTCCACGATATGCACTTATTATCAGAGAATATGTAACGGCATTTCACGTTCGCTGTTGGCCAGGACTCCCTTGAGAAAGAGGTTCTAATCTCAATGGGATATTTCCTGGTTAAATAAAGGTATTTTTTACAGTATTCAGATCAATCGGCTATGGTATGGGTCAGGCATACTTTTTGCATTCAAGGTTACATTAACAAATTCAGTTCTCTGGTGCATTTTTCATCTTTATTTGAACTGTGGTGAGCCAGATTCGAACTCACGAGGGCCACACACTCTACCGACTGAGCTAAACCACAGCAGTTATCAGCTTTATTACACATTCTTTTGATAATAAACAGAATAGAGTATGTGTAATCATGTTTACCTTATATTGTATCGGCCTCACTGCAATATTTTGAACAATCTACCACTGGGTCAATTTCTATCAACGTCTAAATAGCCTCACACACAAATAGGCATGGAGACTCGACATATAAAAGAATATAAAATCTCTGCTCTCTCGATAACTCATGGTGCGAGGCTGAGCTCACTAAATGAACAGTGTTTTTCACACCATAGGTTTAGAAGCTGCTAGTGGCTCTTAGCATGTGCCTGTTTTTTTCCACACGCTCACTCCGGCGTCAGCAGAAAGGTCATGGGTGTTTATCAGCTTCTCACCTCTCCCGCAGCATGATGATCTTAGGCTGGCTGCGGCACCTCTTGCTGAGGGTGAAGAGTTTGTTCACGATACGACGTGCCTTGCTCAAGAGCTGCTGGGCGCCGACCTCCAGCTGCTTGTATCGCTGGTGCACGGCCGCGTCGGACTTCCAGAAGAACTGAATGGCCGAGGTGTTCAAGGCGTAGAATGTGGGCAGCTTACGGACGAAATTCTGGAACTCATCTGGGAAGAAGAGAGAGAGAAAACACAGTAAGTATAAAATACCCATAGAACTATTAGGGATTGTATCCGGGGAGCGACAGCCGGGAGAAGAAATTACTAATGGGACGGTAATTGGAGAGAATCGAGTCCACATGGTTCACTCAGCTCCACTGACACGCTGTAGTGTGTATGCTCGGCCCGTTGGTGGCACTGTTGTGACACTGGGCAGCTCCATGTTTGTTGTTATGGTCAGAGGTTATCAGAGGAGGAGGGGCCACAACGACATCGTTTCAGAAAAGAGTAATTCTCATGAACACAGAAACACTGAACCACTCTGGGACCCGGGTTCCAAAATATGTTTTCGGGCTCCCAGAACACTGGCTCCGTGTGAACATAACGGTGAATTACTTTTACGGATAAGCCACAACTCATCTCCGTGTGGACAGGGCCTTAGTGATAATTTGCGGACCATGGTGGAAGAGCAGAGAATAGCAAGATCGAGCCAAATGGACGAATCTGGTGAAGATTAATAAAACCAGAGCATAATAATGAGCGTGTGCCCCTGAGCATTGGCCAGTTATATATTGTCAGCTTCAGAGGGATCTTGTTGCTTGCTCAGAGTCTATTTATAATCTGACTTTAACAGTTTTTGGTGTGAAGCATACACTCCATCTAGATGTTTTTTAAGCATTCAAAATATTGACAGATAAAGCCAGGAATATTAACTTCAGTCACACTTGGTGGTGAAAGCGCTCCTGACACACAATCACACAGTCCAACTAACACATTCAAACAGCAGTGTGTGCTTGGGCAGGATTTGAACCTGTGATCTTCCTGTTGTTGGGCAAACTTTTTGACCCACTGCACCACTGCCATCTGAAGGCTGCTACAATAAAACTAAAAAGATAAAACATTGCATGTAGAGGAGCAGATGTAGGGAAAATGACCTTCAAACACAAAGACGACATCGCACACTCAGTTAAATAAAAAATAAAAATAAAAAATAAAAAATAAAAAATAAAAAAAAATAAAAAAATAAAAAAATAAAAAAATAAAAATAAAAATAAAAATAAATAAAAATAAAATTCAGTTCAGTTCAATTCAATTCAATTCAAATAAAAATGACATCTATAACTGAGTGTGTGCCGATACACGTGAAGATAATCTACTTTTTGCATGAACTAATTCAATGGTTCTCATAATAAAGTGTGTTGAGCCAATACATCTGTTATGTTCATGTAATGCAAAATGAAAGCCTGCTTTATTACTTTGAGCTCTGGGGAGTCCCTTAGAGCAACATTTATTATGAAAAATAAACAGTCAATCACCTCGCAGTAATGCACTTTTATTGACAATGATATTAAAATGATCTGTTCAGACTTTTGAGAATCTGAAGTCTTTTATTTGATGTTGTTAAGTTTGGAATAACCTGACCGTTAAAGATGCTTTTCTTCTTCACTCAGAGAAGACAATCTGTCTGAAGCTATGACAAAAGCACTGTATCTGATACATTTAGGATTCTATGGACAATATCTTTATATATGTTTCATGGGTTTGAAATCGATCTAGTCACATTCTCTCCACTTTGTTGCTGACGGTTGGTTTCAGGGTGACCTTTTCTATGGCAACAGTCAGCGTCACCTTCAACCATCTGCCAGAAACACACAAAAGAACAAATGGCAGAAATGAATGGTTGTATGATTGCTCTGCATAGTAACCAGTCTTTACCACAACTATAGACTCGTGTAACCGGGCAAAAGAACATCTTCATCTTCATTTTGGTGGCATCAGTACTGTGTATCTGGGATTTTGACTGATAAACCCCAGGGACTGTTGAGAAGTAGGGCTACTAGAGGGGCAGATAGAGGGGCAGATAGAGGGGCAGATAGAGGGGCAGAGGGGCATGTGATGAAGACATTACAGAACTCTAGGCCATCAACTGAAACCAACTGAATACTAAAGTATCTATGGACCATTTCAAAGTTTGTGAACAATGTTATACATTTCAGAATGAAGGTAACTTGAGGCAAGACAATAATTTATTTTCAATGAAGAATT
This sequence comes from Philypnodon macrostomus, assembly GCA_036025475.1. Classification (NCBI taxonomy): domain Eukaryota; kingdom Metazoa; phylum Chordata; class Actinopteri; order Gobiiformes; family Eleotridae; genus Philypnodon; species Philypnodon macrostomus. The sequence continues at coordinate 8,207 of JAVQKC010054864.1, forward strand.
TAGCATTAGACACAAAATATTCCTAGAAATGTTGAAGATTTTGGCAAATTTCAACCAATAATGTCTGAGCCTGGTTAAGAAACATTAGTGAATGTTTATTAAGTGTACACAGGCAGTTCACATTGTGGCTGGAGAAAAATTAATGATTTTTAGGTTTTATATTTTTGTAACTAACAACAGTTTGGAGAAGACACTTTTTTATTCATTTTAAGGAGCAGATTAAAGACATAACTATATGATTTCATATAAGTTCATATTTCTGGTCAAACATGATTAGCATTAATAGTCACTTTTGCCTCCATTCCAGTATTTTGAACGTTCCATATGACAAACAATACAAGGGTCTATAATGTAACTCTTAATAATTATGACTTTTTTGTAAGTTTTAACAAACCTAATAATCAGGTATTTTTGGAATATGCTGGAATTAGCTTTAATGACATTGGACACGTTTGGCATTAGCATCAGAAAGGTCACTGGTGAGAGCTTCACTTCCAATTAAGAGTGGATCTACACAACACCAGCCCTAACTACATGTAACATGTCCATAGCCAAATGATTTTCACTAGATACATGACTTCCACCAGACAATAAAAACAGTCTAGCATGTGTCTTATGGTGTCTCTCAATTGATGAAGCCCACGTTGTGACATAAATAACTTTGGAGGGAAATATTCAATTCAACATTTAAAATGATAAAAATACATCTAGAGTCTGCAGTGATGTGAATTCATTGAAACGGCTGAAAGACCATTTATTCTGGGAGCCGTGTCAGTGCTGTGAGCAGAGCTACATCAAAGAGTGTCCAGAGTAATAAAACATCAACTGTATTAGGCTAATCTGCTCTGACCGAATTGGGGAGTCACTTTGCGGAGGTTCTGTAAGCCCGGCGCCTCGGGCCAAACTGGAAGAGATATTATGTGACACATGTGCTAATTGAAAAGGGCAGAGCTATATACAGGGTCTAGACTGTTCTTCACCAACGTTAATGAAACACCCATCTAGTCTATACAAGTATCACACTGTCATTGTTATCCTGTACACAGAGATGAGATTACATTGTCATATCAAGGTGGTCGAGCAGGTCATCCACTAATTGGAAGGTTGGCGGTTAGATCCTCACTCCAGCCGGTTCATACTGCCGTTGTGTCCTTGGGCAAGACACCAGTCTGAATGTATTACTGTCTATGTGATTGTTGAGGAGTGTTTGAGAGTGCTCAGGGGAGGCCTTTGGGAGGCCCAGGGGAGTGGTTTGGCTGCCACATTCTGTCAGTGGCTACACAGGTAGATTGATAGATAATCCAGGACTAACCCACATCCAAACCAAGACTCAATTAGGTCTAAACCAGGTATAAAACTAACCCACAACCACATGTCCAAACTAAACATAAACAGGTCTAAACCAGATCTGAACCAGTCCTGAGCTTGGTCTAAGCCATGTCTATCCCACGACTAAACTAGGTCCAAAACAGGACTAACCAGGCCAGAATTGTCGCTTTGTAAATTATGGAGAATCCAAAATCCATTCAGTAACCATATTAGTATCACGATTAGTAAACAACATTGATGGGAGATTGACCGCACAGTGTTAATTAGTTAGCCTGATAATTTGGTGTCTGATTAGAAATGCAGCGGGAGTGAAGGGCCTCCCTGGTGATTATGGGAGCTGTGTTACATGTTACGGCCAGATTTAAAAGGTTATTAACCAGCCTCTAATAGGATTTTTGAAAAGGGCCTGAGTTTGTTTACAGTGCCTGCATGAGACACTCTCCCAGGTTAATTAATTAAACAGTGTCAAACATGATAGAAGGAGATGGGCTGTGATTAAAGTCTCTTTGTTAATTAAACAGCATCATTTATGCACTAAAGATAATGGATTGATAGAAATGACTTGCAGTGAATGGCTTGGAGAGTCATACATGGGCTCTGTCTGCAACTATGAGCCTTAGGTGGGATACATCCTGGACAGTTTGTCACATAAAAGGCAGGCAACCGTACACACATTGATGGTGGGAACAAGCTCGAGAGAACCTACAGTAACAGGGAGGACATACAGACTCCACTCCCATGATTTCATATCCATTTCTGTATTGAATGATAATGATTCAGTCAACTGTACCGTAACTCAGAGGTTTGAGACTCTCTGTGGGCTGTGTGTGTTAGAGGGTTTTTGTTTCAGAGCCAGGGTCACTTTTAAAACACACACGATTTCACAGAACACGAGCCCTCTGAATGGCCCATACATCCATTCTCCATCAGTAACTGGAATCCAACAGGAATCATTTGAGGGAGCTGATGTTTTATGTTTTAAAACTCACAGCTCATTGACAGATATAATTTTTTTTTACCCCGAGTTAAAAGTCAACTCGACACTGCTGCTTGTTATCCTCACACTTTATGGTTTGTGTGAGACCGTGATAGGGTGATAGGGTTCACAGTTTGGCAAAATAAAAACTGCAGCTTTAAGTCTCCGTAACCAAAGTCTTTTGAACCACATACTGAATTTCAAACATTATGTAGATTGATTGTTATGTAACACTTAAAGCCACCACTCCGTGACTTTGTCTAAAATGACTTTATTGATCGTCCATTAAAGTCTTGGCACAAAAAGATGGGAGAATGTGATAATGGCTAGAACCAAGGAAGATCAAACGGCCGTGGCTGTGGTTGCCTGGCAACAGAGATATGTCTTTAACACAAAAGAGTAATATTTTTAAATGGATGTGTTCTCCAGCCAGAATATGTTAATGTGCCTCTGTTTGTGCCACAGACATCCGTCACTTGAATCATTTTGGTCTCTTTTAATAGAAATTGCTATTGGGAGCTTTTTTCTTGTCTTGAGCCAGAATAATGTATCCTCCCTGAGAAACCCAGCTGCCAATCTCCTCATAGAGCCCGCCCACTATAAGTAGCAACATTAAATCAACATGTGTGTATCATTATCGGCCATATAACGCTTCAGAAGTGGCTTGTTCGAGCCATTAACGGTAAATATAAGGTGTCGTTTCATGTGAACTTCCAGCCAGTGTACAGAGGCCAGACACACAGTTCTGCACAGCTGATGTGTGGAGAACAAGCTACAACAACTGTGAAATGTGGCTGGAAGAAATAACTATCATTTATTTATAACCCTGGCTTCTTGTGGAGTAGGATTTGGCCTTAAAACAGTGAGGGGAAAAGTATGGGACCGATGCATTTTTATTTTATTTGATCAAAACTGATGAAATTGTGATTCTGGGCTACACATTAAATTGGAATATTATACATCGCAATAATTCCATGGTCTTTAATCAGAAATAATAACTGTTCTTACAGAGCCTTTGCATATGTGCTGTATTATTATTTAATTATTGTCATGATTCTCTCTTTTAGCCATGTTTTAGTCAATTTCAACTAGTAAATAAATGAAATATTGCAAAAATCTCAATATCATAGGAGTGAACATGGTTAAGAATTATAAATCTGCTTTTGTGCAGCTGGCTCCTAATTATAAAGGCTTCCCAGCACATGCTTCACACACACACAGACATGCTTGACACTTCCGAAGCCTCTAGAGGTGCTGTAGGTGAAAACACAAGTGAAAACACAACGACACCACTGAAAAAGAGAATTATCTTGATCCCAACAGCTCCTGGTCTCCGGGCACCCAACCTCCCCACAATTATTATCCTGTCCAGGGCTGAGGCCAACGAGGTAACACCGGCTTCCTTTTGATTTTAAAAATAGACGTGGCATGACTCGGAGCCAGGGCTAATGGTGTGAATCCATTCTCCAGATGATTCCTTATAATAAATGTATAGCCCTAGAGAGGATTAGATTTTGTATTTTGACAGAAGAAGGGGGCTGTGGACGATTTTTGGATATAGGAGTGTTCAATACTGTTGTTTTTCATATAACTCACAGCATTGTGTCAGTATAACTCACAGCATTGTGTCAGTATAACTCACAGCATTGTGTCAGTATAGCTCACAGCATTGTGTCAGTATAACTCACAGCATTGTGTCAGTATAACTCACACGTGTGAGTTGTCGTTGGAAGCTCACATCGTGTCACAGTGTGCATTGTTTTTGCTGATGTCCATTGTATGAAATGTACGTTTCAGAGACATTTATCTCAGTATATGGCCAAATGTAAATTTTGTATTTTTACTCTAGAAGATGCTAGAAGTTTTTTGTAGCCCCCGAGTTTATGTTTGACTGTGGTATATCAATCCTTAAAAGTTTACAGAACAAAAATCTGTATTTGTGGTTCCCAAAGGGCACCAGTGGTCGGTCTACAGGGCATGGACCCTCAAGTGTGCTCAGTTTGTCAGTGAAACGCACACATTTGAGAGCATTTATTGAACATCTTAGTATGTGTACATAATGTTTGCTGCGGTCACAGTAGACCTCCATATATTAAGGAAGTGAGTCTAATATTACATAAAAAATCTGCTAATAATTATAAATATGTATTAGTCACACAGGCAAAAACTCTTCATTTGCATTAGCTTTACATATCAGTTATCACACAAGCACACAACAATATCCCAGCAACTATGGGCCTTAGGTGGGTACATCTTGGACAGTTACCAGTTAGTAGCAGGGCTAACACAGAGACAACTATTCACTCTCACATTCATTCACAAAGAGAAATAGAATGACCAGTTGTCCTAACATTCATGACTCTTGGGGTGTGGGAGGGAGGAAGCCAGAGATACCCGTGGATAACCCACAATAACACGGGGAGAACAAAATACAGTAAACTATGTAGTATTTTTTGTTGAAATGATCTGTAAATAAAGCATTCAATGTCTTGACTAACATCCTGAAAACACTCAAAACGTAAATATAGCCAACATCAGCTGAGACGGAGGTAAACCTAATATATGTACAGTGAAGAAAACAAGTATTTGAACACCTTGCTATTTTGCTATTTCTCCCACTTAGAAGTCATGAAGGGGTCTGAAATTTTCATCGTAGGTGCATGTCCACTGTGAGAG
>JAVQKC010054902.1:0-14179 GCA_036025475.1 Philypnodon macrostomus
ATGGGCGTGTTCCAGGTGTTGAAGTAGGTGGAAACAGCTGCGCACAGTTGAAGGGTAGGTTGGGATTTATAAATGGGAGATTGCGGCAGGGTGTGCGCACGCATGGTTTTGTAAATCCGAATATTTTTGAACGTATGGAACTTTAGAATTTTCCACGTACGTAGACTTTTAGTAAGGATTCTAAGTGAAGTTTTATAAATGCGACCCCAGGTTGTTCCCCACCATTGGCCCATATTTGCTGGAAAAAGCTCCATTCATAAAAGAAATAGACAAAAGTTCTCGTTACAAGATCTTACATGTGCATGTCAAAATTAGGTTGCTTCAGTGATATAGTCTGCTTTGCTAAATTTTGTATTTGACCTCAGGGGTAGATAAATAAGTCTACCTACTAAAGTGGGTAGCTCTACCTGGCTCTGTTCCAGGACATAACCAGAGGTGGGTAGTACTCAGTTACATTTACTTGAGTAACTTTTCAAATACATTGTACTCTATAAAGATTTACTGCACTATACTTTTACTTGAGTAAATAATATTTACTTGAGTAAAATCTTGGAAATCTAGAAAGAGTAAGTACTTTTACCCACCTCTTTGTGTCATGTAAGAACAGCTTTATGTGAAAAATTTGTATTTTTTTTGCCAGATTGCAACATGTAATCAAATAATCTGGCATTACTCTCAAACGGTTACTCAGGACTCTTACTCGAGTAATTATGTGAATGAGTACCTTTTACAAATTATTTTGAAGTAACTGGCTACTCTACCTAGTTCGAAAAGAGGACCTCAGTTTTAACTAGAAGATGCTTTTGCTATTTCCTTGGTGGACTGTCTATTTGAGCTGATTTACCCCGCCTACGGCCCATAGTTGCTGGGGAAAGGTTCCAGTCATAAAAGAAAGAAGATGAATGAAGTAAGACATGAAAAAGAAATCTAAAAAAATCCTATTTCTAACTCCCCCATTCTGTACAGTAGCACCAGATGGTTGCATTGGCTCCCTGTTCTGTCGAAATTATCACAGCATTATGTTCCTGGAGCGAAGCCCTTTTGCCACATTCACTGCTGTCAACTAATCAGATTGACCCTGCTCAGACACCGTACATCTCCCACACGTTGATATAAGCCGAATGTGCTAAAACAGTCAAAAAAGTGTCCATATTGTACTATGGCAGCCTGAAGCCAACACTGTGAAGACAACAACTGCAGCAATAAGGCCAATGCCAGAGGACTGCAATAAGAATTGAACTAAATAAATTAGTTGGTGCGATATATTGCCAAGAGTCAGGGGTAGAAGCGGGGTTAGTGCCACATAGAGAAGCTAGGGACAGTTTAAATTTGCGAGAGTTATATTTTCAGAACAGAGAATGAAAGGAAATAACCTGTGGGTATATCATGAACCAGATAGAAAATGTCAAAATTGCTCGACAATGAAGTCACTTTATGTTATGCATCCACAAATATCCAGACTGTTGCCCATTGAGAATTGCTCATAGTCTACTGCTTTATTGTAGAAGAAAAGGAGAGAAAATTGATGCGTTCTGAATATTTAAAATCTACACAAAAATGATATCCCTAATTCCTAATGGGGCAGACCCTCTCCCTACCGGTTCTGATGGTTGCTCCATATGGATGAGGAACCACCTTTGCTCCGCAGAGTCTGGGGACAGCTAAGATTGGCACCATACACAAACACTCAAAATAAAAGGAAATAAAAATACATTAAAAATAAATAAATAAACAACATACAACATAGGCTAGACAGTCCAGCTCAACCCGCTTATTCTGTTAGCAGGCTGCCCTTGACTTTTGTGTCAATTATGCATTCATATCATATTCACTAGGACTGTTCAATCGTAATTGAAATCATAGTTATTTTAAACGATTAATCATCGGGGGAAGATACCTGTTTTTGACTGAAGAATGTTTTAGCACAAATTTATGATAGCTTTTTAACATTGGTTCAAGCAATTAACTTTCATAATTACTATTTTATTTTAGCCTCAGCTGTCACAATTCAAAATTAGTGCAGGACTTATTCATTTGTAGTTTATTTCTCGATAATTTAGTTTTTCTAATTGTGAGAAGAAATTCAAATTGAAATTTGAATAATAGTCAGTCAATAGTGACTTGAGACCCTCTAGAGCAACGGTCATCAATCTTTTTGAAGCCAAAAGGTACATGGGCGGGTATTGGGGGGGGGCTACATGTTTGATACAAACCTTTTGAATGACAAAGTTGCAGAAATTACCTTTATAATAATACAAATTATGCATTTTATTATTAATTAATTGTCCCCCAAACCTCCATTTTATAAAGGCTACAATGTAACACAACTTTTCCTCGGCACCAAATAGGCAACAACAGGGAGAGGGCCGACCATAGCCGCTTGCAGCTACACACACGCTCGTGTTTATCAACCGCGCCGTGCTATTTTTTGAACAGGTCCACGAGTGACTTGAGTGGTCCTTGCGGATGACCCGATCGGGCGATACATCCATTATTAATCATTACTTCCTGGTTTGTGATGTATCAGGCAGTGTGTGCTCCATGTGTGAGACATTGATAGATGGTAGGGAAGGGCATTATTGTAAATAGCTTAGTTTTGATCAGGACCTTCGAGTACATTATACACTAGTCTACCTATTCAGTGTAATAATATCAGAGTTTTTACATAATGTAGAAATCTAACCGCAGTAAGTCCATTAACATAATAATTATTAAACATAATAATACTATCATATCCTTTGACACAAATGCAATCTTCTAGTCACATATTATTTCTTATGAATCGACTTGTGCTGCTGTGGTCACAGACGTTGTTGCTCTAATCTGAACATCAGATTGTGTTTATGCTATAACCATTTGGGATTAGGACTAAATTAGACATGTGGTCCCTCTTAGTCCCTCAAGACCTGAGCTGAAATCAACTTCAAAACCCCTGCTCCATGTCAACACGTCTACGGATGAACGGATAAGTGGAACAACACGCTCTGCACAAGGCGGTTAACAATAAACACACAGACAACTTTGCGCAAGAACTTTATATCTCAGAGAAGCGAGGCCAGTGGTTCTCAAGCTATGGTATGGGTACTACTAGTGGCTTTTTTAGGGGCAAAAATGTCTCAGTGGTAGAGCGGTTGTCCCATAACTGGAAGGTTGTGTCATGATCAGTTGTTTCCTGTTTTATTTTGTTATGTTCTGTTTTGCTCCTGTTTGCCTGCCACGCCCAAATGTGTTAACCCTGTGTCTCTTTGTCCCAGTGCAAGTCATCCAGGCATTTTGTACTAAGCTCCTCTAGACTATCTGACCTTGCTTCTGTTTTGGATTACGTCTTCTGCCTTGCCCTTTGGATACCTCAGCTATTCTTGTGTGTGTTTTTTGTGACTGTTTGGAGCATTGCAATTGAATCCTCTGTGCTTCATCCTGATAGGTTAGTGGTTTGAATCCCGCTCCAACCTATGCATACTGTGGTTGTGTCCTTGGGCAAGACACTTGACTAGCCTTTCCTTTGGTGTATAGAGGTGATAAGGAAATAGAATGGTTTCTATGTTTCTGTAGTGTGTGCCCCAGGGCAACTGTGGCTACAAAAGGAGCTACCGTTATGTGACTGCAGAAAATATTAAGACCTTGTAAAGAAGAGAATAGCCCTAGTCAATTTCTGATTATCTATACAAATTCTGGTTTAGTTCTGGTATAATCCTGGACTCAGTCAATCCTTGCCTAGAGCTTTTGTAGACCTGGTACATCTTGGGTTAACCTGGTAAAGCCTTATTTATAACAGTTTAGTTGAATTTTTACCCCAAAAATTAGTCCTTGGAAAGACATTTTGAGAGTTGGCACTTGGCGTGAAAAGTTTGAGAGAGAATGAGCTAGGCTTTTGAATGAAGGCTGGACTTAATGTGTTCAAATGAATTGGTGGACTGGAAGAACTATATTAAGGTTCAAATGAGGAGGTTAAAAGATAAGGATGCCATCAGGGCTTTTGTATGAAGCAATGGTAGGACAGTTTGTACAATATTCTGTTGAATGAAATCTCTAAATCTACTACTTTTCTAATCTATTCATTTGGACTACTGCGGTGCATTCAAAATCCCTTTAAAGCTGCACTACTTAATTTTGTGGGTAAAAAATGCTTAAGTTTGAATCAGTGTGTACCCCTCCTTTCCCCCTCAGTCTGTGTCTCTCACATTGAGCACACATTGCCTTTTACACATTCACAGACAGAAGTGTGACAATGAGCAGTGGTCTGGAGTTGGATCTTAATATGTTGAACTAAAAATAGCTGTGAATAAACTGTGAATTTTGAAATAAAATCCCTGACATTGTTACTGATAGATTCTATTTCTGAATAGATAATGAATGTATCGACCAATCAGAGGGCACCTGTCCTGTGGAAGCGTGTCATTGGTTAAACATTTTCCATATTTTCCACACTATAGGGCGCACTGGATTATAAAGCGCACTGTCAATGAATGGTCTATTTTCGATTTTTTTGTCAGTCTGCCTCAGGGCTGGCATACATGCATGGGTTGTGCTACAGTGGAGTGAATGAATAATGGACTTGGGTATAAAACAACTAATGTTTATGGCCTAACAACTAATGTTTATTATTATTTTTTTTTTTCTTCACAATTTATGACAAAAATAATATTTCATGATTACAATAAATCAAAACCTCCACACTAATGCAGCTCACAGTATTTGTACTCTCGTGGTGCGTGAGTGTCACGTTCTTCCACTCTGTTTAACACATGTTGATTCAGTCTATCAGTCAAGCGTGGGGAAACACGGAGCTGGGCTGCTTCAGATGCTCTTTTTGAGGTGATTGTGCCTTCTGGACATAGTGACATGCAGTCATTGTCACTCTGAATTGGCCGGGTTTTTCCCTGTGGTTCAATCATCTCACTGAACGATGGCGAGCTAACCCAAGACCAGAACCTTTTGATCAACCTGTGACAGTCATCCATCCCACCTGTGCGGTAGGAGATCTGACCTAGCCCATTGCCAACACTGCTCTCACACTATTATATCCCAGTGAACTCTGAACCTAAAAAACACTGACTCAAGGACTCTGAAAGGACTGACTTTTACTCTCAATCTCCTCTCAATAAAAGGGGAATAACTGAACTTTGGGTGGGGAAATGTAATCAATTAATGACTGTTAATAATCAAATCCACTGATTAAGCGCTTTGTTGCTATTAATGTATTCTTGTGGTCATGAACACATTTTCCCTAATACCATGGTACCAGCACATACAAAATCATCTCTCTTGTAGTTTATGAAATACTAACACAACCTCCATGAGCGAATTTAGAATAGTCCAAATCATACTTACCCATATTTACTACTTGCTGTCCCTTTAGTTAGTAGGTAAATGATACACTTAGTTATTAGATTTGTATTTCACCAAAACCTCTTTCCAACTAATGAAGCCTATGTAATTTCTTCTACTTAATTCATGGCAAAAAAAATATTTTTTTTTTATTGTATTGTATTGTATTAGAACCAGTCTTGATCTATTGTACCAAAGACCTCATAAGACATTTCATCCCCTTAAGATGAGAAGATGATATCTGCATTTTGACTTTAAATCCACTTTAAAAAGTCAAAACAAGTGTTGCTATTACAGATAGAACTTTATATTTTTACATAACCTATAAAATTAACCTATAAACTCAACAAAACACTTTAAGGATTAGGTATCCAAATATAGGAATATGTAAATAACTACATTTAGCCAAAAATGTCAGATAGAACCTTATAATTATAAAATAATATTCCGTTTATTTCACTGCTGTACTTGAGTGGCCCTAGTCCTGTTATATAAAACCAGTGCTTAGATGTCATTTTTTTATCATCTTCTGACGCATATGCAGCAAAGAGATGGGCTTAACGCTTCAGCCACTTTTACTAGAGAGGTAAATTAAATTATCTCATCCTAAATGTGATGAGAGATGAAGATTTCTCATTAAGTTAGTCTATTAAAAGATCATAGGTATATTGTTTAAGAAAGTTAAAGAATGAAATTACTTCAGTATAATGGTAGCTTTATTGTCATATTGTAATCACCAGCCCATATTGAAAATGTAATTAACTTTTTCCAGTATACTTCTCTTTGGTTTAATTTACATTATTGGTAGTTTATGGAAGGTCTTATATAAAATCTAGTGTTTATGCATTTAAGCAATTGATCTGTCCTTCCAAAGCGGCCAAGGCAATCAATCCAGTCAGCAACCAAAGTGCAGGACCTGGGACCCCCCCCAAAAAAATACTGGTAGAACATATGCAATGAAGGGCAAGGGACAGGACACAGACCGACCCTGCACTGACTGCACCTTTAGTGGGTCAGGCTCTGGGTCTCACAAAGCCAGTGGTGTTCTGCTCTCGCAGCTAAAGGTCTACCACCATTTTTCCTGCTTTTGTATCCCTCCAGATAGCCACTGATGATGGCCTGTATGAAGGCCTTGAGTGGCTTGTGTGGTGGTTGAATGCACTGGGTGTAAATAATGTGTGTGTTTACCACACTTATGCTGAGGAGGGCATTGAAGATGTGGTTATACAATTTCTTGGAATGGTGTGGGAAAATGTATGTTTTCATTCTCTGGTTCGTTCTATCTACCCCACCCATAAAGTGGTATAGGTGTCCATGCAGAGCGTTCTGTCAGTAAACAGCCATCCAGTTCTGCTTTTCTGAATACAAAACACCACGCACATGCCAATAGACCTCCAGGCATCCCCTTTCTATATGCTCCGACATTCCCACACAAACCAATGCCTTTTTGGGCCAACTCATCAGTGAGGGTCGGTGAGGTGTAGTAGCTGTCCATATAGACCTCATGCCTATTGCCAGCATTAGGGCCAAAGAGGCCATGAACAATACGATTGGTGACACCGGATTCACCAGAAAACTGTACCCCTGTATTGCTTTCACTCAAAACATATGCTCTGTAGCTATATGTGTCTTTCTGGGGGTTATACTGCATCAAGACGGACCTCACCTTGAATGCTATGGTTTAAAGAGTCTGTCATGGCCTGGTTATCCCCTCCTCACAAAACTTGTTTTGTCAACAAAATGCAAAAAAGATAGTTTTGAGTTTCAAGACATGACCTTTCCAAAGCCAGGGGTAAGTATGGGCCAAAACCTTTCCCAATAGTCTTCAATTTCAGCCTTTTCTAGACACGGTTGCAAAGTGGATAAACCTTTGCGCTCAAAGGGTTAAAGTAGATCTCACCATAGCCGTCACATAACAAGAGGCATATGGGTTCGACTCAGTCTTTCTTTTACTTTCTGTTTTGTTTAGCTTACCTTTGCTGTCAAACAAAGACTTTTTGATGAAAAAACAAATGTAAATTAACCACCCAATCAACCTCCTGTCAACTCCATCTGACAGATTGTTTATAAGTTAGTATTTGCAGATAATATAACCTAAAATACTGTCGAACATGCGTTCTCAAACTTTTCACACCAGCTAAATATTTGTCTTTTCAAGTACCATTTTATTGAACTAAAATGAGACTAAATCAGGCTGAACAAAGATTTTTTTTTACTTGGACTTAAACAGGTCTACACTAGATGAAAACCAAAATTTAAAGCTGCATTGCCTAATTTTGGGAAATTCTGCCCTCAGCCTCTAACAATATTCCTCATAGATTCTAGCTGTGGATAGATAATGACTGCATCAACCAATCAGAGCGCTACTCTCCTATGGAAGCATATGACTGGATTCAATAGTTTTGTCCCTTGCTCTAACACAAAAAACCCACAGAGGGTCTCAAAGTGTATTTTTTTCCTCAGATGACCTATATTATGCTGTAGTATTGACCGAGTAATTATTTTTGCTCAATGACAAGGAGAAAAACAAAAGTCAGTGCAAACAAAATATACCAGGACTTAATCAGGTCTAAACCAAGTGAAATTCAAGCCCCGATTGAGACTTAAATTGCACAAGCCACTAAAAAAGCCCAAGTACCATAGTTTGAGAACCACTGCAGGATAATATTTCTTCCCAGCCTTAATTCGATCACAGTCAAATCCTTGTTGGCAAAAAGTTTCCTACAAGATCTGTTTTATACTCGCAAGGAAGGAGCGGTGTCACCAGATGAATTATTGATGTGAACTCGAAGATGACCCAGGGGCACCAAAGTTCAGTTTCGCAAATCCGTGACAGCACTCATTAAAATCAGACCAAACCTGGCTTCGGCGATGGGTCCCACGGCGCAGTTTGAGCTTGTCTTTAGAGGGATTGCTTTTCAAATGTTGGGGTGGCAGACAACAGGTGTCAGGAAGTTAAAGAAGCCTGGTTTAGTCTGTGTAGTGCAAATTGCTCGACAAAAAACTTCCCCGAACCTGAATCTATAATGGCTCTACTACTGCAGGTGATTTCCTCCGAGGTTTAACTACTTGAAGCAAAAACACTGTGTTCTGTGAAATCCCAAAGAGCTTAGGGTTTTGAAAGAACAGTGAAAAATAAAGAGTTTTTATTTTATTTTTATTTTTTTTATAAAACACATCACTTAGCTTGCAGGAGTTTGAATGTGTTCCGTCTTTTGGGAGAGAGTGTAAAATATAGGCTCACTGTATTTTCTACATTTTATTCTTAAAGGTCCTATATTATGCAAAATCAAGCTTTCTGAGCTGTTAACCATGTTCTGATGTTTTTCTAGGTCAAATGCATACACATTGTGTTTTGTTTGATTTGCACTCCTCTCTCCTGCCTGCTCCTGCACTGACAACAAACGCACCCAGAAAATTATTGTTGCTACATTGCTATCTTACCACCATTTAACAACATAATCTGATTGGAGAAGATGTGAGTTTGGCTGTGAGGGTGTCAATGCTTTGTTTGTAAGTCAAACGTGGTTAGTTTATTTTTGGAAAACTGAGTTTGCAGTCAAGCTACCAAGATCACATAGAACTAGCAGGAAACTGAATGAGAACAATATCCATGATTTCAAAATTAAACATATATATAACATAATTGCCATATGACACACCCCTAATTAGTCCTCAAAGCAAATTACTTTGAATATTGTATTGCATCATCTAACCTATGGACAATAGCCACGTAGTTGCAGGGTTCATATTTAGGGAAACAAACTGACAACTGTTTATTCAATTTAGATTAGACTACATCATGTATGTCCATTGTTTTTCACTTTTTTTATTATGTTATGTATTTATTATGTTTGTAGGTTCAAGGTTCAATTACAACTCACTCACACTTCTAAGTTATACTTTAACACAATGTTAAATTTCAATGTGTGGACCTGACTGAAAAAGATCTTACATTTTTTATTCGTTTAACTTAAAGTTTTTGAAGTTGTTAAAACTTACTGAATATCTTTATTTATATATATTAATATATTTATTTGAACTTACAAATGTACAGTGCATCTGGAAAGTATTCACAGCACTCTTTATGTTACATCCTTAATCCGAAATGGAATAAATGTATTTTTGTCCTTAAAATTCTACACACAATACCCTATAATGACAACATGAAAAAATATTTTTGGAAATTTTAGCAAATTTAAAAAAAAAGTACATAAGTACTCACAGCCACAAAATTCTTTCCGGATGCACTGTAATTCAAAAGTAAAAATCAATAACTTACTGGACATATGACTGCTTACATTACATGTATGAGGTAGTCAATCTAAATGTCCCATATTGAACTTGAACTCATTGTCAGGTCAAAATAAAATAACTTTTTACAGTGTGCATATCATATGGTTGTTTTGTCTGCCACTTTAACAAATTTGAGTTTTTCCATTATCCTAAAACTATTAACAATATCACAAAACACTTTCTTTCTCCCCAGCCCACCTTTATGTGTCTACTGGGTGCATTTCAGCTGATAACACATCACCATTAACCAACACTCATATTCTATAATGGATTGGAACAAAATGAAATGGCAACAATCGCATGGAGACGATCATCGCTCATTTATACTTGGGGAATAATAGCCAGAAGCGGTGCTGAGATGTGAGCGAACGCAGACAATGGGCTCCTATCATATTCATTTCTGATAATTGTCTTCACTTATTAAGAGACGGGACCCGAGATGCCTGGTCGTAATTGTCTAGTGTTAATTACCATTGGATATGCTTGGTCTAATGGGTACAGACATGATAAAGGAAGGCAGAGCTGGGGAATTGATGCTGGAGGCAAGACGACTGAAGATGGTAACAAAGAAGACTCTATGGTCCACAGTGGGCTATGGGGTTGAATGTAGAGAGAGGAGTGAATGGGAAATGGGGAGGTGGTTGTGTGTTGGATGGTTTGGTGCATAAAGGGGCTGGCTAGTTGGCAATGTGAAACTTAAGAGAATATAGTCAATTGGAAGAATGTTCAAGTGTCACATTCAGTCCAGTCAAAAGCAAAATGATTTCAAGTAAACCAAAAAGTTCACACTAATATCAGATTTGTGCTTCCCTGCTGTAGTTACATTAGCACTTTTTATATATAAAAACATGTACACCTCTTAATGTTTTGCTTGATCTTTTGTGTGTGTGTATTATTGTTACTGGTTGTGCCTTTTGTATTGTACTGCTTCAACACATATCTAATTTTGGAAACCTTTTTGGAAATCATTTCATGCCTTAACCTTGAAAGTTGTAGTCCGGAAAGAAAATACTTCAAATGAACTATCTGACCCTGTTCTGTAATGTAAACTAGATAATCTGTTATGATTATTATTTTACTTTAGTCCCTTCCCTGGCCTCAACATGAAATCAGTTTGTGGGTTTGCATCTTTACCAATAGTACTTGAGTTATTGAGTAGTGTGGCAGCCAAGCTCTTTTAAGAACTACAGACTGGATGGATGGTATAACCAGTTGTTTTATAAGAGCACTCTTAAAGGTTTTTGGCTGTAGGGCACTTGTAGTTGACATTGGTAGTAAATTGCTCTAAGTTTAAGTAACTTTTCAAAATGTTGAGCCCACGTTTATCCCTAGAAATCCTCACGTTGTAGATAGACAACCACATTATATATTTCATATCTCAGAAACCATACATCAGAAAGGCATAATTCTCTACAAGAAATGAAAGCCCAAAGATTTCACCATCTCAGTGCACTATGTGACTAAAGCAGTTACATTTAAAAACGACATAAATACCAGAACAGTTCTCCGCATTGAAGACTCACAAATCTCTTGAAAGCCATTGCGCCCAGGAGCAGCTGAATTTTTGGGAAAACAGGAAAAGCCCATTTGGACTATCACTCTCTGAAGTGCTCTCAGAGACGCCTCGTGAGCAGGTTGCATGCTGGGAAATGAAACTTTAATTATATTGATGCTCCCTTCAGTTTGACTGGCGTAGGGGCTCCACACCTCCTCCACCGGGAACGGCAGGAAGGCAGGTTAATGAGGGTACATGTTTGACTGCCAAGTGAAGTAGTCAACCCCCACCACCACCCACCACCCAAATAAAAGAGAAAAACATGTTTCAGAAAAGAGTCAAGTGCAGTAAAATCAGCAACAGTGAAAGCTTTTGCAGATACAAAGTCAAAATGAAGAGTTCCTAGAAGTGAAGGAACAATATTATTTAGAAGTTTGAGTTCAAGCAGACAGGTTTCTGCAATAAAATGATATTAAGCTTCAAGATAAGTTTTCCTTTATCTGCATCTTGCTAGCCTGGCAAGCCAGACTCTCCACTGTACCAAAAGTCTGGTGACTCTCTGACAGACACCTGTAAAGCTGCATAAAAACAGCCTACATTTTGCGTAAATAAACAAATGGAGATGAACGATAGTATGAAAGCAACATGGCTCAGTAAAGAAGAGATAACTTTTGCTGTCAAAACCTACGACGGAAAGAAAAACTACTCCCGTGCGCCATCATGAATGTTTGAATGAGAAGCAAGCATGAAGCAAGCGACACTGCAGATCAACCAATCAGACTGCCCAGAGAATTATGTGAAGAGAAGTCTCTGTGAAGGGTAAAGAGTTGCTCTGTGTAAATGATACAGCGATCTCTCGTCTAGCTTGCCAGGCTACCATCTTGCATACAAAACAAACACCATTAAAAACAATGAAGGTTGGTCAATTTTTAAGTTCTTATGCCAAAGTTCAAATGTTTAATTTGATGTCTCGTTCTTGTTTTTATGTGGTGGTGGAACCTGCAGGTACCTACAAAAAATGTAGAGAATAGAATAAATGAGATTGTCTGATTCTTTGTTGGGCCCTGGTTTTAGTCTAGGGTTAGACCTGGAATAGTCCTGGTCTCGGTGTTTGTCTCACTTGCTATTGTTTCCTCCTTTCCTTTATGTGAAATCCTAAGTAAAGTCAATGTACTTCAGAGTGGCAATCTATGTCACACATGGAACTGCCCCTCCTCCAAAGCAATCTATGGACAGATTTTTTCTTGTGGTTTAGTCTCTATTTGGTCCTAGTTTTGACTTGCTTTATTTCTGCTAGTGTTGTAGTCAAGACCAGACTATCCAAGACCAAGACCAGTCCGAGACCAGACTAGTCCAAGACCGAGATCTATCAGAGACCAGAGTGAACCAAGACCAATACTTTTTCTCCTAGAGCTTTAATCTTTGTTTCTCGTCTGGTCTTGAACTGGTCTCAGTGTGTCTTGGTCTTGGCTAGTATACTAGGGTAGGTTTCTGTGGTATTTTATTTTAGTCTTTATAGCATAGTTCAACAATGACGCATATTGGCCATTACATGTATGGCCTGTATACATACAATTGTTTCCATGTATTCAAGTCAAAGTAGCAGAAATCTGTTGTATGTCACAAACTGACCTGCACCTACTCCAAAGCAATCTATGGACTGATTTTTGAAGACTCCAGCAGCACTACATGGTCGTACATCACTTCAGCTGTATTATTTAACTCCAATCACACAGCAATTTGACACTCCTCAGCCACTGGCCCGCACCATTATGCCAAATCCCTCATGAGAGGCGCAGATTAGCATACAGATTGAAGCTGTTTCCCATTGCAGTGATTCCTCTGATTTGGAGTGGTTAAGCTAGAGGCGCGAGGGCCGGTCTTGAATATTCGGTGATCAGCTCAAAAGATGCTGGAAGGGAAGCCCTGCAGGTTGGTTGGAGTTTGGCCTGAGTGGCGATCTTTATATTTGTTAATAGATATTAGCCATTTAGGCAGTTGTTCAAGGCTCAATGATGGTCACTGGCCACTGGTTTAGAAACTAGGCCACCTGGCACCAACGAGCACCTTAATCAGACCAGATAAAGAATTTAGTTTTAAGGGAATCTATTAAATTTGTCAAAAAACATTCTTCACAAACCTCCAGACAAATCAAAAAAGTCAAACAGACCCTTCCAATGTTTGTCATGGTTTGGGGGCGGGGCCTCTTAATTGCTCGTTAACAATATAAAAACTCTTAGAAATCACACAATGTCTGATTAAGGTGCCCTACACCAAGGACTGTAACAAGAAGAAATGACCAAAAAAATAAAAATCTAAAGCAGAATTATGCTTCTCTTCTCAGTGTGTTGGCTGAATTAGTTGTGGGGGTGAATGATGCTTTCTTTACTTCCCCCTTTGTGTCTTTTGGTTAGAAATCAGTCTTGCAAGAATGTCTATGGTCAGGTCATTTACTGTACCTCGCAAGAAACATAGATATCTCTTCAACATTCATTCATTTTCTTCCGCTTGTCCGAAACCGGGTCGCGGAGGCAGCAGTCTAAGCAGGGAACTCCTGCCTTCGACCACTGCCCGATCCACATTGCACCAGCCCTTTTTTTTTTTTAAGGGTACCTCCCGCGGGTGGTGGGTCCACGGGAGGGCCTGACAGCGTGTGCACGGGCAGGGACTTGAACCACCGACCCTCCGGTTGAAGGGCGAGCATCCACCCACTGCGCCACCGCTCTTCAACATGTTTTATAGAATGGTGTCAGCTCAAAGAAATAATAAGATTATGATAAAGTCTATAATTCAGAAGGGAGGAAATAAGGAAAAAGGCAACTACTTTTTAAAACTTTATTGGTAAGTGTATCCCCAAAGAAAAATTGTCTCAAATGTCAAAGAAAGTGAACAAATATTAAATAAAAAATTATAAATGGAACTGCTTAATATTTTTAAGCTAATTGGTTTCCTAAATCTTGACAGTGTTCTTCTCCAAAACTGTGCAGTATACAATTCTTCTTCTTCTTCTTCTTCTTCTTCTTCTTCTTCTTCTTCTTCTTCTTCTTCTTCTTCTTCTTC